>CM026557.1:30708094-30776473 GCA_015143295.1 Tetracentron sinense | reverse complement strand
AGTGAAATAGCGTTTTTCTCTTCAGTGGTGCAGAGTTCTGTGCAACGGCCTCTTCCTGAAATCATTGCAGAGGTTTCTTCTTCTCTTGATAACACTCCTTCCGTTGGCGGAAGCACTCATACGCCAATGCCTTCAACTGAGAGTGTCAGCGCTCAAGTGATTGCTTCTACTGAAAGCGTTATAATTGGATCTTTAGAAGTTATTGAAACAGAAGCTGCTCCGGAAGGCGTCCATGAAGATATTCAAGCTACCAGTACTGTCATGGAAATTAATGTTGCTTCTAATGAGGAAATGGTAATCACTGATTCTGATCTTCATACGACAGCTTTTTCGCCAGTTACTACATCAGAATTATCCGCTTTTGTTGGCAACTTTATGAGTGAGGACCCTGCTACACCTTCTACTTCAATAGAGCCGCTATCAGTTGATTCTCTTGATGACATTGTGAGGCGATACCCTGTTTCTGAAAGCTCAGTCCCTTTATGGACAGAGATAATTAAACGCTATCAGGACATCACTGCTTCCTGTTCTCTGAAGAATCCTATCATTAGGGCGGGTTGCATAGAGACAGTATGCTCTGTCATCCGAAGGATCAGAGATATCAAGCCTCATCTTGCATTTCTGAGGATAAAGACTCTTGAAGACTGGGGGCAGGAGCTGAAGGAGTTAGAGGATATCAATGTTAATGTAAAATGGTTAACAGATTTTCTGAGTAGTCTATCTGTTACATTTTTTCAAGCCAAGAGCTTTGCCAGGCTGAATAGCTCCTACAAAAATAAAGTGGTCAAAGCGGAAGAAATCAAGAAAGCGATATCAAACGATCAAGATAATATTCATATGATTCGTCAAGAGATTGCCCGCCATCAAGCCATATTGGAAGAAAAAGAAAAAGGAATAAAAGCTGCTCAAGATAGTCTGTCAGTTCTACAAGAAGAGATCAAAGCAGATCATGAAGAATATATTCGTTTAAAAGCTTCTGCTGAAAGACTTGTATATCTGAATGAGAGAGGCTTTACTGCTGACATTTTGTAAAAGCTTTTTCTTTTATTCTTTTGTAACTCTTGTGAAATTTCATATGAATACAAAAGGAAAATTTTGTTACTTTTCTTATTAAGCATAGTACTTTTTTAACCATTTTACATTGATAGGATCATGTAATACTTCACCAGATAGTGTAGACAAAAGACAATAACCGCTGTCATAACTTTGTCTTATCAAAATGGCCCTTCCCAATTAGGAGTAAACTTTGCCACTTTGTACCATTCCTGATATGAATAGCTGTTCGAAGGACCAGGTCACCCTCCTTTAGAATTCTATGTCGTACTGCTTTGTCATACGCTTTAGCAACTCTTTTTTGATACGCTTTTGTCTTTATAGCTATAGCTTCACGCTTTTCATCCATAACTTCTAGCTGAGCTAATCTAGTAGCTTGGAGGCATGCCTCTTCTCCATCAAATACTTCAATTCTTGTAGATGGTATCTTAACTTCCAGAGGTACAACGGCTTCTGTCCCATATACTAAAGAGAAAGGGGTAACACCTGTTGCAGTCCTTGCTGAAGTTCTGTAAGCCCAGAGTGCTGTTGGAAGTCTTTCACACCACTTTTTATGAGCTCCTTCTATCATTTTTCCAATTATCTTCAGGATAGTCTTGTTAGTAGCCTCTGCTTGCCCATTCCCTTTAGGATAATAGGGGGTTGACTTCTTGTGTTTGATATCATATTTCTCCAGTAATTCTCTCACATTAGAATTTATGAAAGGCGTTCCATTATCAGTGATGACTTCCTTTGGTATCCCAAAGCGGCAGATGATATTTTCTTTAATAAACTTAGCCACCATGATACCTGTAGCCTTTCTTAATGGTATAGCTTCTACCCACTTGGTGAAATATTCAGTAGCCACAAGTATCCAAACATATCCTTCAGCAGGGGGATTAACAGGTCCAATTAAATCTAGCCCCCAAGTATGGAAGGGCCAGGGCGTAGAAACATACCGTAAAGATTGTGCAGGTGCATGAATAACATTCCCTCTTATCTGACACTGATGACAGCTTTGAACATATAAGTGTGAATCTGCCTCCATGGTAGGCCAATAATATCCCAACCCCAAAATGTGTTGAAACAGCTTTCTTTTTCCTTGGTGAACGCCACAATCTCCACTATGAGCTTCATGCAATGCTATTTCGATCTCTTTTCCAGTCAAGCATTTGAGAGCAATACCATTGTATCCTTTTCTGAATAATTCTCCTTTGTCAAAATAGAATTTGGCAACTTTCTTCTTAAACTTGAAGGATTCCTTTTGATCAGTAGGCATTATTCCATCTGTGAAGTAGTCATTGTATGGTTTTCTCCAATCTTCCCAAGAATTTGTAAAGTGACATTCTTTTTATCTGGCAATATTTGACAAGCAGAACATTCTTTCTGTAACATAGCAGCATCTTTTTCCATTGTTGGCCAGTATATTCCAAAACGCTGTAACCTCCTATACAGACTAACAGAAGGATTATACCCACATATTTTTGTGTGGATTTGCATCATTTGTTTCTTAGCTTCTTTTGCTCCAACACATCTCATCAAGACTCCTTCAGGCCCTTTGAAATACAGATCCCCATTTATCTGTAAGAAATTTTTTAAGACTTTCAGTGTTGTAGTAGGGACCACTGTTGAATCATGAAGGCAAAAGACATCCTTCAAAATTGGTTCTCTCCAATCTGTTTCTTCTGATTCTGTGTCGCATAATTCTTCTATCAGCGGTGTAGCTATTATACGCCTTTCAATTACCACCTGAGAAGATTCTCCTTCAAATATTAATTTTGATGCCAAAGTAGCAAGTGCATCAGCATGGCGGTTTCTTGTACGCTCTTGATATTTGAATTCTATTTTATCAAAATTAGTCATTATTTTTTGAACCGCTGTTCTGTAGGGAGCCAAACCAACATCTTTTACATTGAATGACCCTTCCATTTGACTAATTACCAAATTGGAATCTCCTATTACATTTATTCTTTTGGCCTTTAACTCTTTAGCAATTGACAAGCCTATGAGAAGAGCTTCATATTCTGCTATATTGTTAGAGCAAGAAAAATCCAATTTGAAAGAAAAAGACATTACCTCACCCCCAGGAGCTTTTAACACAATACCTGCCCCAGCTGAATCTGCAGTTTTAGATCCGTCAAAATACATGAACCATTCCTCTTCTGCTTCAATAGTCATTGCTTCAGGGAATTCTCCTGGTAATTCTTCTCTTAATATCAAATCATCATTTCCTGGGAAATTTGCCAATAGATCTGCTACTGCTTGTCCTTTGATGGCACGAGGGCAAAGGCATGTAATGTCAAATTCTGATAATGAAAGGAGCCACTTAGCTGCTCGTCCTGAAAGAACTGGTTTTGACATGAGATATTTGATTGGATCAGATTTTGTCATCAGAAAAATCTTATGAGATAGTAAATAATGACGGAATTTTTGTAAGGCATAGATCAAAGATAAACAACTTCTTTCAATCCGAGGGTATCTCAATTCTGCATCTCTGAGAATTCTGCTGAGATAGTATATTGGCCGCTCACAACCAGACAAATCTTCTTGGGCTAGAAGAGCTCCAACAGCGGTTTCTGTTGAAGCCAGATACAGGACCAAAGGCTTCTTGGGGATTGGTGCCATCATAGTTGTTGTTGAACTCATCATTTGTTGAAGTTGTTTGAAAGCTTTTTCATGTACTGATTCCCATTTGAATACACAGTTCTTCCGTAGGAGCGGCATAAGGGGTACTGTGACAGCTGCTAGTCCTGGTATGAATCTTCTTATATAGGATACCTTCCCTAAGAAACTTTTCAACTCTTTGACTGTGCTTGGGGCTGTCATGGATGCAATTGCTTGAGCTTTTGTAGGATCAACATCTATACCTTGTCTATTCACAATGAACCCCAGGAATTTGCCTGCAGACACTTTGAAAGCGCATTTTAACGGATTCATCTTTAACTGATAATGGCGGCATCGTTGAAAAACTTTTCTTAAATCCTCAACATGACTGCAACGCTTTCGTGATTTAATAACAATGTCATCCACATAATCTTCCACTGTATTATGGAACATATCATGAAAAATGGCTGTCATAGCTCTTTGGTAAGTAGCCCCGGCATTTCTCAACCCAAATGGCATAACTGTATAATAAAAATTTCCAATTGGTGTCCGAAAGGCGGTTTTTTCTGCATCTTCTGCTGCCATCTTAATCTGATTATAACCACTGTAACCGTCCATGAATGAAAAAGCATCATGCCCTGCTGTTGCATCAACTAATAGGTCCATATTGGGTAGAGGAAATTCATCTTTTGGGCATGCCTTGTTTAAATCCCGGAAATCAACACAGCAATGAATTTGCCCATTCTTCTTTTTGACTGGTACAATATTGGCTAACCAAGTTGGATGCTGAATTGGCTTGATAAAACCTGCTTTCAAAAGCTTTTCAACTTCTATTTTAATTTGATCTTCAATATCTGGTCTGAATTTTCTTGGCATTTGCTTCATTGGTACATATCCTGGCTCAATATTCAATTTATGTGTGACCAATGTAGGATCCAACCCCGGCATTTCTTCATAATTCCATGCAAAAATATCTCGGTACTCTTTGAGCAAATTTATCAATTCTTCTTTTTCTTTTGGGGTTAACTTGGAACTGATAAGTACCGGACGCTTTTCTGATAGACTTTCTACAATGTTTACTTCTTCAAGGCTTTCTTGTACCGCTTTTACACCATCCTGCATCTGTTCTGGCGCTTCCCCAATTTCGCTTGTTTCTTCTGTTTGAAATATTTGATCCATCACGGGAATCTGATTTTCTTTTGATGAATCAGTTTCCTTTGATTGTCATAAGATATATACAACCCTTCCATCTGGTTGCACCACTCTTCTACAGCCCCCAGTTCTTGATTCTTTGATAGCATTCCCCCTTAGAATTTCTGTTTTCACACTTTCGTCTCGGGGTCTTTTTGAGGCCTTTGAAATTTCTGATGGCGTTAGAATAGTGGATGATGGTAGCATAACTCCTTTGGTCTTTTCAAAAGCGGTTTCACCTTCTTCAGCCAACTCATCATAAAACAATGCTTCTGAAATATGAGCTTCGGCTTTATCAAATGGTGTGGCAGTTGCTAGTATTCTGATGACTTTCCCCTTGTATGTTCCTTTAACACATTGATGAAATGTTGATGGTATTAGCTGGAACTTGTGAATCCAAGGGCGGCCAAGAAGAATATGATAGCTTACATTGGCTTCAATAACATGGACTCTTATTGCTGAATTTATTGGCCCCACTTGAAGATTAATAGTAGCATAGCCAATAGTGTTCTGGCACTGTCCTCCAAATCCTGAAATTTCTATTGGTTGCTTAGAAATTTTTGAAGGATCTAATCCCATTGCTATTGCTGTTGATAATGGGATAAGGTTCAAAGAAGACCCAGGGTCTATTAATGCTCTTTTTGCTTCAATAGAATTTATTAAAGCTGTAACATACAAAGGCTTGTTGTGAGCTAACGATGAAGCTTTCATGTCATCAGCAGTAAAACTCACATCTTGAATTTCCGGCATTGCTTTTCTTGTAGCAGAATAGGCAAGAAAACAATGTTCTGAATGAGCTTCTGCAACTGTTGTCAAAGGCGCTGTTGCAGCTATTCTTGCCGCTTTTGAGAAATGCATCTGGTCAAAGAAGTTTTTAAACTTTGAACTCTGTGAAAGAGTTTCTATTGCTGACTGATTATTAAGGATAATTTCTTCTTCAATTTCTTTTTCTGTCATAATTGCTGAATTATGACAGACCATAGCAACCACATCTTTCGCTTTATGATTTGGCAAAGGATCCTGATGGACAGATCCTTCAGGATTAGTTGAGATTTTCAGGTGTCCAGCAGCTATTTTGTCATTAAAAATCCGCCTTAGAGAGAAACAATCTTTTGTTGAATGGCGTATGGTTTGGTGATACACACAGTATTTGCTGCTTCGTTTGTCTTCTTCTGTAGGCTTTTGGAATGGTGATGGTAAGTACAAAACGCCATCAGCAATCCATACTTCCACAATTCGTAGTACTTCAGCCATGCTACAGGGAAAAGGAGGTGGAATGCTTTCTGGGTTGTACTTTGGTTTTTTGTCAGACTGATAAGAAGTATTTTTCTGAAACGGCCGCCTTCCAGAATTTTCTGCCGCCATTGCTGATTCTCTCTTATCTCTCCTACCATATCTATCTTCGTACCTTGGTAGGGTTGCTCTTGATATGACTGTGTTGAGCCTTTGAGAAACATCATAAAGCTTTTCAAAAAAGGGATAGTAGCTACCTCCAAATAGGCTCTGTATTCTTTTGCTGCTCCATCAACACATATTTGTACAAGTTGCTCCTCAGTTGTTGGTTCATGACAATCTAAAACCAAATATCGAAAGCGGCGAACATATTGTGTCAGATCTTCATTAGGTCTTTGCCGCTCTTTCGACAAGGTATTGAGAGTAACACGGTCTTCTACAGAGAAAAACTTCTTGGAAAAGATAGTGACCATTTCTTCCCAAGAGTGAATAGAGTTTGGAGCCAAAGTTGTGTACCAAGTGAAGGCACGATCAGTCAAAGATTTAGCAAATTCGCGGAGACGAAGCTCTTCATTGTTAGCATATCTGCTTAATGCATCAGTGAAGCGCATTACATGCTCTCGAGCATTTCCAGTTCTTCCATTGTACAGAGTGAATTGGGGCGTGATATATCCTACTGGATATTCCATTCTCATGATTCTTGCTGAAAAGGGAGGTCTAGCATCGAAAGCATTCGAAAGTCCAGAGCGTTTTGCTTGCTCCTTTTCAAACATTTCAGAGAAATCCTCGGCTGTCATATATGAGGAATGCCTCCCTTCTTGCTCATGATGATTGCAGGGTGGAGAAGAAGGAATAGGATCTTTCCTGGGAGGATTATTGTGCATGTCATTTTCTTCGTCATGTTGAGATGGAGAAGGTGTACGCTCCTGCATCCTCTCTGAATTGCGAACATTATCTTCACGATGGGCTTTTTTGAAAAACTCCTGCATTTGTTTTTCTGATGCTGCTAACTGAGCTGCTACCTGAGTTTGGATAGCCTGCATCTGGGCTTGCATCTGTACTTGAGTTGCCTGAAACTGAGCAAGAAAAGGCCCAAGAACAGCAGAAAGATCAGGAACTTCCACTCTGGAAGTATGAGATTCTTCCCTATTTTCTTCTTGAACAACATGCGCTTGGGACGAAGCACCTCTTTTAGTCACCATTTTCTCTCAAAAATTGTTACAGAATTCCCCAGCGGAGTCGCCAAAAATGTAGGGGGTATTTTGATCTTTGAAGAAATGGGGTTTACTGCAACCTCAATCTAGCCTAAATCTGATATCCAGACCGTTCTAAATTGAGTTATTTTTGGAAGAAATGATTCAAAGAACACAAGAAAGAAAAAGGAGAAAATAAGGAAATGATTCAGAGGGAGAGAAGAAAGAACGATGAAGAAAAGTAGTGACAGAATGTTTTTTTCTTGATGAATCCTTTACTTTCTCTCTCTGTAAATTCTTTTAAAAAAATCTGGTTGTTCTTGGGAAATCTTCTGGGAACTCAAGGAAAGTCTCTCTTTTATCAACAAGGAGGGGTCACCTCTATTTATAGGTGATTATCAAAATTGTAACCAACTTGTACAGCTGTCATAACCGTTTTTGTAACCGACTTTTAGAGAGAAAATATTGGATTCCATCAAGATAAAGGCGTTTTGTCACCATACCTCCTTTAAGCTTTTATGACCAAAGCTTTCAGATATTTTCTTCAAAGGTTAAAAGCGGTATTCATAATATCCATCTTTTAACAAATTCTATCTAAGCCCTCCAAACCACAACTCATCATCCTCCCCCAAAAGCAATTGGTAACTACACCGTGAAGGCGGGTCATACGCTTTCATGGTGTACTGTCCTGCTGAGGTAATATATTAGTGTTCAGACAGCAACACTCCTCTAGAGTAATAATCATGATAGTATTAATAATAACGATGATGATAATCATCTAATAATCATCTCAAGTCCAATAGGGAAATCATAGGTGTTGGACGAGGACACCCTTCCCGTAACTCAGGTCCAATAGGGAAATCATAGGTGTTGGACGAGGACACCCTTCCCGTAACTCAGGTCCAATAGGGAAATCATAGGTGTTGGACGAGGACACCCTTCCCGTAGCTCAGGTCCAATAGGGAAATCATAGGTGTTGGACGAGGACACCCTTCCCGTAGCTCAGGTCCAATAGGGAAATCATAGGTGTTGGACGAGGACACCCTTCCCGTCAGGCCTTAAGAGAAACTGAGGAAAAATCCATCCTCAATGCTTTCTCCCTGACTGTCAGCCCAGGAAGTAATCCATGCTTCACTGGAATAGGTAATGAGGGGAAACAGCCACACTCATTCCCACGGGGAGGTACCAATCCATATCGTTCACTCCTGACAAAACAAATCTCCTTTCTGGCAGAAGTCCTCAGAAAGGCATACAAGGAGGGTACAAATCTATACCACACCCATCATCATAAGAAAGGCATTGTAAACCAGAGCGAGGCACTGAAGTCATATAGAATATCCGAAGGCGTTGAAGTCTGAATCAACATCAAAGGCGTTAAAGCTTGAAACAATATCCAAAGGCGTTAGAGCCTGAAACAATATCCAAAGGCGTTAGAGCCTGAAATGATATCCGAAGGCGTTAGAGCCTGAAACAATATCCAAAAAGCGTTAGGACTTGAATCTGTGCCAATAGCGTGAAAGGCGCAATAGTTTCATCTTTCATTAGTGACATAAGGGTAAAATTGTCATAAATGAGCAAAAAATCCTTTGTATGAACTAAAAACATAAGAGCTTAAAATCATTGATCATTAATGACTAGAATCATTTTTTATCAGATAAACATGGAATTCTGTTGACCAATTCCCAAAAGGATTTTAGTATGTGTAATATGCTAGAACGTCCTTTGAGCCACGTGTCATTATTTTATTGAATTATGAACAACGTCCTTAAATTCAAAATTTCACAAATCAAATTTTTCAATAACCATCATCAACAAACGGGAACTGCGGATCTGCTGCAACCCTAGATCTCCATCCGTTTAGAAAAAGCCCTAGAATTCCAAAACCTGAGGATGAAGATGATCGATCCTCAGAATCTCCATCTCCGCTTCGGCCAGAACTCCAGCCGCCACCGCCGCTGCCACGACCTACTCCGCCGTCGTCATTGCCACCGGTGTCGGACACTTCGAAGGTTCCGACGAGGTTAGGGTTTGAAGCTTTGATTTGGAGAAGAGAGATGGAGATGTTTGGAGGAGAGGGAGAGGAGCCAGATGGGAGAGAAATGGAGGGAGGACGGGAGGATTGGACGGGAAAAAGACGGTTTCCGGCGACATTGGAAGGGTTAGAGAGAGGAGAGTATCGGAGCTGAGCCGTGGTCGCCATGGTTCACGGCGAGAAGGTAGAGTGACAGTTTTGTACTTATTGCTTTCGCAATGTTCTAGGGTTTCCACTTTGGCTCAGGATCCTCTCGAGTTCAACTCGAGAGAATCTCTCCGGTTCGAACCCTAGAGGTCGCCACGTGTCTCATTTACACCCTTTAATCATGGGTAAGGTTCACCCATCCATCCTTGGTTTATTTTTAAAAATATAATTCTTTTTTTAAAATTTAAAAAAAAATTTAATATTAAAAAAACTCTAAAAACTGTTTTTTTAAAAATTTAAATAATAATAATTAATATATAAAAAAAAACCAAAGATGGGTGGGTGAACCCTAGGGCTCGGTAAACTTTACCCATGGTTAAGGGGGTGTCAAAAGAGACACGTGGCGACCTTTAGGGGTTCAAACCGGAGAGATTCTCTCGAGTTCGAGAGAATCCTGAGCCTTCCACTTTCTACTTCCGATTCCGACGCACCACCAACCCCACCCAGAAGAAAGAACCTTCTTTTGGTTGTTCTGCATAATTACTGAAGTGCCCCCTTGTTCCTGAAGATATGGAAAGCTGGAAATTAAAATGGAAAATGGCAAACTGACCCGGGTCCTCTTTCAAACGGACCACCTAATTGCCAAGGCACACGTGTTAAGGGAAATTTATTTCATTTGTTGTCGTTTTCTCTTTCCTAATGTTTGAATTTGATTGGAGTATTTATCAAAAAATATATATTTTTTTTTTTTGATTGGAGTGGTCAGCTGATCCTCTAATCAGAACTCGATTAAAATTAACAAAAACAAATTAAAAAGGCTCAGGATTCTCTCAAGTTGAAACCCCTAGAGGTCACCACGTGTTTCCTTTGACACCCCTCACCCACCCCTAGGGTTCACTCACACATCCTTGGTTTTTTTTTATTTATAATAATTATTATTTTTAAATAAAAAAAATATTTTTAATATTAAAAAACTCTAAAAACAATTTTTTAATTTAAAAAATAATAATTAATATATAAAAAAAAACCAATGATGGGTGAGTGAACCCTAGGGGTGAGTGAACCTTACCAATGGTTAAGGGGTGTCAAAGGAGACACATGGCGACCTCTAGGGGTTTCAACTTGAGAGAATCCTAGGCCAATTAAAGAAGAAGCCAAATCTATAACCGGATTTGGCAAATCCGATATAATCACTGAGGTCTCCACGTGTTCTTTTTGACACGGCCAGGATTCTCTCAAGTTGCAACTTGAGAGAATCTCTCAAGTTAAAACCCCTAGAGGTCGCCACGTGTTTCCTTTGACACCCCTTAACCATGAATAAGGTTCACCCCCCCTTAGGGTTCACTCACCCATCCTTGGTTTCTTTTTTTATATTAATTTTTATTTTTTCAATTAAAAAAACTGTTTTTAGAGTTTTTTAATATTAAAAACAGTTTTTTAATTTAAAAAATAATAATTAATATTGAAAAAAAAAAAACCAAGGATGGGTGAGTGAACCCTAGGGGTGGGTGAACCTTATCCATGGTTAAGGGGTGTCAAAGGAGACACGTGGCGACCTTTAGGAGTTCCAACTTGAGAGAATCCACTCCCTTTTGACACCCTTTAATTGTGATTAAGATTCTCCCACCCTTAGGGTTCACTCACCCATCCTTAGTTGTTTAAAATATTAATTTTTAAAAAAAATTAAAACTATTTCTAGGACATTTTCAATATTAATTTTTTTTTTTTTAAATTAATATTTTTTCTAAAAACCAAAGATGGGTTGGTAAATCTTAGCCACGGTTTTGTGGTGTCAAAAGGAACGTGGAGACTTCAAGGGGGGTGATAACCGGATTTAGATGATTTGGCTTCATTAAAAAAATGGGTTTTTGCATATCAATTGTGTT
The DNA here is from genome assembly GCA_015143295.1 of Tetracentron sinense. NCBI lineage: Eukaryota > Viridiplantae > Streptophyta > Magnoliopsida > Trochodendrales > Trochodendraceae > Tetracentron > Tetracentron sinense. Next base: position 30,765,155 of record CM026557.1, on the reverse strand, counting down.
CTAGCAGCTTTGCAAATACATTGTTATGAGTAACAGTTTTGCAAATTACCTCATGGTTTTGCAACCGTTAGACAAGCAACCTCAATCCTTAGACATCCGTTTCTTATTGTTAAGAAAATTACCATTATGCCCTTATGATATTTCATAATCTCACAAATCTTTAACTACCCTTGAACTATGGTTAATAAGTTTTAACTTTTATGATTAAGATTCACACATTTACGAAATAAAGCATCTAAGCTTGGTTTAAAAAAAAATTTATAGTGTCCCCTTTTAACTTAGATTAAAATACACTAACCCTAGAGTTAAAGCATCTAACCTTGGTTTTGAAAGAAAAAAATTAATGTGTCCCCTTTAAACTCCCTTTAACTATGGTTAAGATTCATTAACCCTTAGGATTAAAGCATCTAACCTTAATTTTTATAAAAAAATTAGAAAAAATTAACATGTCACTTTTAACAGCCTTTAAATGTGGTTAAGATACACTAGATCTTAGGGTTAAAACATGTTTTTAGAAAAAAAAAAAATTAATGTGTCCCTTTTTAACCCCCTTTAATTGTGGTTAAGAACAACTAACCCTTAGGATTAAAGCATCTAACCTTAGTTTTTAACCTATTTTTTAACTCTCTTTAATTGTGGTTAGGGTTTACTCCTTATGGAAGGGGACACATTAATTATTATTTTTTAAATACCAAGGATAGATGCTTTAACATGAAGGATTAATTGATCTTAACCATAGTTAAAAAGAGTTAAAATGATACACCTTAAATTTTTAATTTTTTTAAACCAAGGTTAGATCCTTTAATACTAAGGGTAAGTAAACCTTAACCACGGTTAAAAGGAGTTAACAGACACATTAATTTTTTTTTTTTTTTTCTAAAAACCAAAGTTAGATGTTCTTTTCTAATTTTTTTTTTTATATAAAAATCAAGGCTAGATGCTTTAACCCTAAGGGCCTAGTGTATCTTAACCACATTTAAAGGCAATTAAAAGTGACATGGTAATTTTTTTCTATTTGTTTTTTATAAAAATCAAGGATAGATGGTTTAACCTTAAGGGTTAAAGAATCTTAACCACAGTTAAAGGGAGTTCAAAGGGGACAAGTTAATTTTTTTCTTTTAAAACCAAGTTTAGATGCTTTAACTCTAAGGGTTAGTGTACCTTAATCTAAGTGAAAGGGAGTTAAAAGGGAACACGTTAATTTTTTTTTTAAAAAAAAAAACTAGGGTTTAGATGTTTTATCCCGTAAGGGTGTGAATCTTAATCACAATGGTTAAAACTTATTAACCATAGTTCAAGGGTAGTTAAAGATTTGTGAGATTATGAAATATCGAAAGGGCATAATAGTCATTTTCCTAACAATAACAAACGGATGTCTAAGGAAACTAAGGATTGAGGTTTCTTGTCTAACGGTTGCAGAACCATGAGTTAATCTGCAAAACTGTTACTCATAACAGTGTATTTGCAAAGTTGCTAGAACATAGCAATCCAGTCTCTATTGGAAACTCCTTGTTTTATATCAAGGAGAGAGTCTTTTGTTTCTCTTTTTATCCCCATTTTAGAGAAATAAAATTAAGGCCAACTTTCCTTAGAAAATGTCATATCTCATTGGAAATTTTGTTTACCTTCTTTGGGTAACCGCTAAGAGCAGAGGGACGACTCTATAATACATTTCTCCGATTTTGGAGAAAAAACCTTAGTCCAAAAAGATAGGGGAGAAGATAAATCCCTTCATTAATTGGGATGCCAGGTGGCACCCTGTTATTGGGGCTTCAAAATAGAGTCTTTATTCCTTTTATAAATGGGATGCCAGATGGAACCTTGGTATTGAGACCTTAAAGGGGGTCCTTGTCTAGGGATTGCTAGCCTAAAGGTTTTCAACCTTAGGTCTCCATATTAATTTTGATGATAACTCAACAATGAAATGAAATTTGAGTTATTAATGTCTCTATTGAGTTTATGTGATAAACAATGTATAAGAGCATTAGCAAAGTCATTTAAGTGAAAAAGCATGAAAGTGACTCCATTCTAGTGCAAAAATTCATCATGAAGTCAAGCAAACCAATTGGATCAAGTTTGATCATATTGAGGATACTAAAGATCAACCAAAGCTTAAAGCTCAAATCAAGTACATCATGCTCAAAGTCCTAGTCAGATCATCAAAGAAGATTGAAGATTGGATCATGATGATCAGGACTCAAAAAGGTTTAATATTTTTGTTTATTGAGTCTTGAGTGACTTTTGTAAGAAGTCCTCAAAGGTTGTTTGGTTGAAATGCTCAATTACTTAGAATGACCTTAGGTACCTTTAGACTATATTGGAAAACTTTCTAAGGCCCTAAAAATATGATAATCTTCATGATTAAATTAAGGAAGAAGGCTCATGAATTAATCCCAAAGTGATAAGATTTGAAAATGGATTTTCTGGTGAAAATTTGGCCATTCAGATGACCTAATGGTTCACTCGGTCGACCAAATCAAGAATCCCAAAAATCTGTCTGAATCCAGAATTCCAAAAACCAATTAACTTTGAGATCCATTTTGACTATGAATAATGTAGAATTAGGATTTGATAATTATATACAAAATTGTTCTCCTTGTAATTTTAAGTGGAATAGGAAGTTGAATCACCTAATTTCATCAAGAAAATCAAAATTTATTGTCGAAATACAGAAGGAGAAAAATTGGTTCACCATTCAGTCGACTGGATGAACCAGTCAACTTCGGGACCCATTTTGGCCATGAATAAAGCAGAATTCAGATTTTATCATTAGAGACAAAATTGTTTCCCTTTAAATTTTAAGTGGAATAGGCAATTGAATCACCTAATTCCGATAATCCAATCAAAATTAATGGTCGAAACACTAAGAGGCAAAAATGAAGCATCCGGGCAACCGAGAAAATGAGATCAACTATTGGGACATTCGAAAGAACCATTCGGACGACCGAATGGCGCGGGACAAAGTATTTTTTACTCTGTAACGACTCTTTTTGCATTAAAGTGTACTCCAACGGCCATGAAACTTCTTGGGCTATAAAATGAAATAATTTATGAACAAAACATGAACTCCAATCAATCTAGATCATTCAACTATTCACTCCAAGCTTAGATTTCTAAATCTATCAAAGTTGAACCTAGAATCGCCAACTCCCTATTCTTGAGCTATTCAACTCCAATCTTTGGGAGATTTTCAAGTGAGCTAAGAGAGACTAATCAGCTCGTGTAAAGAGCCTCTAAAGTCTGTAAAGCCACTTGTCTAGGTGTGTTCAAATCAAGAGGTCCAAGGGACTCTTGTCCCTGAACCCGGAGAGCTTTATAAAGGATTGATCTCGCCCGTGAAGAAGATTGTAAAGGTTTGACCTCTACTCGGAAAGGGGACTAACTCTAAAGAGGATTGTTCCTTAACAAGGTTAGGACTCGCCTGCAAGTAGTCTAATCGATTTGGGATAAATTGTGGTGAATCCTTCAAGCCGGAGAGCTTAAGGCAGGGAGTAGGCGGGTTGCCGAACCTCGATAACAAATCTTGGAGTCTTTGTGTTTGCATCTCTCTAACCCTATCTCTTACTTTATTGCTTTGAATGCTTGAGTAGAATTCCATAGTCTTTATTTTTCTTTAACTTGCTTAAGTTGATATTTTGCTTAGGGAAGTAGATTAAATTTTAAATTTGTCATAAACCCTAATCACACCCCACTCTAGGGTCAACACTTGGGCAACAAGGATCCCCTTAAAGTGACAGGATGTCATTTGTTCCCAGGATTAGGATAATTGTTTCTAAGGAACGATGCCAAATGGCCCCTTAAGTGATGTGAAATCTTATGAGAAAGAGAAATGTTGTATGTGATTTGCCTATCCGCCACGAAAGCTAATAGGACCGCATTGTTGAGCGGGCTTTCGAAAAGGATTTTTAGGTGATTAACAAGGACTTTGGTTGTTTGGCAATAAATTTTAAAGGACGTTGTAGAGCCTTACAGGTCATAACTGCCGGGTTGGGGACCTTTGGAATTGTTTAATATGGGTATGGTTTAATGGATAATGCTAGGTTCACTTTTCTAGCCCATCCGTTTTCCCTTTTTTTGAACAAGGTGACAAAAACAAATTTGTGGACCCTATAAAAAATTGTCACATTGTTTTGTCTTGTTCGAAACTGGGGAAAGTGGACATAGGATTGCCCTAATTTATTTGTTGGAGGAGATGGACACTGTCGAGGAAACTTATGACAGACAACATACACAAGTCTTCGCCCAAAATATTCCTATGCTGCTAATATAATATTCCAGGAAGCCCATTAGGCCGAGAGGCCTTAAGACCTCCATAACTTCATCTCTAGTGAATACTCCACAGATTGGAGTTCATTTCCACCAACCTTATGCTGTACTTTCTCGAAGAAGGAATCAAAATGGCTTGAATGAGATTAGGAGTAAAGGTTTGAGAAGTAGCGAATGAGGTAGTCGCTTAGCTGGTTCTAGTGTGATAACTTGATCCATCCGGGGTGCTGAAGCATGTAAATTTGATCATAATTGAGGTATGTGACCTTTGAAGTGTGAGAAACAACTTATGTCGCGATCCATGAAGTGCAACCAAAAAGTTTGAGAATTTTGTCATCACAAAAAGTTTCAAAATCGGAAGAGCTGCCAATGCTTTTCGATGGGAGGATGGTAAGAACAAGGATTTGGCTATGATCTGACCCTATGGAAACAATGCTGAACAAAAGATCTCCAAAAATGGCAACAATGCTGGTTATCTAGAGGCCATACACCAAAGAGAGTTGCCAAGAGTGACCTTGCGGAGGAGGAATCTCTACTACGATGATATTCTAAGAAGGTTGTCGTTGAGAACAGAGAAAAAAAAGCTATATATGATTAGATGTTCTTTTGTAAGAGTTTTTAAAAATAAATATATATGTTTGGTTGGGGGATTTCATACAATTGTTACTGCTCTCTGACAATAGAGTATAGACACAAGTGTTGTGGGCCTCTACTCTTTTACATCCATCTCAAGAAAGATTTTCAGTACTTTGACATTTGATTCTTATTTTTGCACCATTTGGTTTAACAAACTTTCAACTGTGCAAAATCATGTGATCAAAAGAAAATATAATTTTTTGACTGAACAAAAACAACAGTTGATAGGTTTGTACTCCCCTTCAAAGCAATGCATATGTAAGTATTAATATGCTGCTACATATAATCCATCTCTCTCAATGAGAACATGATTACACTAGTCTAAGCAAAAATCAGCAAACCTGCTGCTCTCGAAAGCTTAAAATATGCTTAAAGCTTCCACTTATCTGAAATTTGTAGCAATTCAAATTCGCTCAAGTTTATAATTCTACCAATGTTTTGACGTGAAATCCACATATTACAAAAAGTGTTTGTAAATAAAAAGATAAAGCTTCCAAAAAGTAGCTTACATTTTAGTAACAGTGTAAGCTTCCTTGCTTTTTATACTATGAAACCTCACCGTCATCTTCATATACCCAGTGACATAGTTGAGGACAAGTGATCCAATCTTCAAATTTGGATGTCTGAACTTCTATGCTTCGACTGTCAAAGATTGTAAAATCAAAGGGCATGAAAGCATATGGAGGAAACACAGATTGATAGCCCAGTTCCAACTACAGATGAGCATATGAAATCCGAATAAGCTTAAAAATGATGCAGGAGAAAAATTACCTCTTCTTCTATCAAACCTTGGAAACTGAAAAATAGCTAACTATCAAGCTTCAAATTGGGTATTCAAAATCCGCATCGCCATTCATCTCACCATGTTACTGCTTTGTTAATGTTAGAAGGTTTGCCAAACTTAAAAGCAGTTATTGTTTGAAGAATAACAATAAGCAGTTATTAATATTTTTATGGCTACTCTACAACAGCAAAGAAAGAAGGTAAAAAGTAAAATTAAAATACTCAATATTAGCAATTCCAGTTCTCCAAACAGAGCCCTTAGAAATTACAATATAAGAAGAAAGAAAAAATATGTTCTGCAAGTGTACAAGTAAAGAAGGAAATGGAGAGGACGGTAGTTTTCCAGTCACACTATTCCATTCTTCAGTAAGGATATTTCTCTATAATGTACAAAATAGTCCACATCAAATACAAACAACATTCCTACACTCATTTATCTGTAGTTCTGTCCCCAAACTTACCTCAAAACTTGCAGGAAGTTCCTAATCTTTGCTTCAATCCCATGCTCTTAGTACCCTCAAACGCCTTCGGCAAAAGTTTTTCAAAGCTCTCTAAGAACAATCCCCATTCCTCTTCGCTCATGTCTTTAAATGAAATACCCTCACTTTCATTGTTATTATTTGTTACTGAGAAACTCACACTTTTTGTTAATCCCCCCACCTTGGGATCATCATCATCGTTATTGTCATCCTCTTCCTTGTCTAATGGGGACAAAACTCTGTCGGGGAACCCACTCATTGATCGAGTAGACGGGATATTTTTCGGGATTTTTGGTGGCTTACCCATCTCAGGATGGCTATGCAAGAGTTGGGGAATATCCAAAATTTCTGTACAGTTATCTGCACACTCTATATCAAATTGGAAAATGTCCATTTCTTCTTTGGTCTCTTCTTTGTCATGATTGTACTCGAACACATTGTTCATGGTAGCTTTGGCTTTTGCACAAAGGGTCTCTAATATGCTCGACCCTTCCTCTCTTCCACAAAACTCCCGTGTCATCATACCGCCAATTTTGGAAAGACACAGGCCAGCAGCAGCAGCTCGCTTTAAAAAAATGGTGCAAAGCACAAGAACTCGAATAGATGGCTCTCTCAGCAAAGGAAGCTCGCTTCTTAGGAGTTCTGCATCCTTCAATGGATCAAGACTGGATATGTACTTGGCTTCTGGCTCTGAGAAGGGCAGGGAGGCTTGTGGCCAATGTAGCCATTCAAAATATGGATCATCAAGCCACTCGGGTAGACAAAGCCCATGGTCTATAGGCACAAGCTCAGCATACTCGATAGCATAGTTACCACAACCGCCATGGCCATTGTTACTGTTCCCACGCCCGTGTTTCTTGACAAGCATGTTACCCGCGTGCCTATCAAGGTTGAGGAGCCTTATGTCTAGAATTCCAATCCGGTGAATTGAGGTTACCGAAAATCCAGATGGTCCTAGGTCTCCTGCATCAAAATCATGATCCACAAAACGCTGAAGTGAGGCAATCTTGGGAAGTGGTGCCGCCAATGCCGATGAATGATTAACATGAAATGCAACTTGCGAAATTTTAACGAGTGCAGTGGGTGGAACACCAGTGAAGCCATCGTGGTCAAGAAGGTAAGCAGCAACCTCACGGACACCAGTTTCACCTATTCGAACACCACTTTTCAAGCCAGGTTGGCCGAGAACCCGACCTGCAAAACCTTTTGGGTTGTTAATGGCTAATGGCTCCTCATCAATAGGCTTCGCCACAGCAATTTTATCACCATTGCGACTGCACAAGTAATAGGCACCACCTAGTCCGCTTGATACTGGCACAGGGCTAACACCAGAGGCCATAGCTATGACAGTCTCAACTACGAGGGCACGTACTCTAGGGGCGCTAAGGCCCCCAACAATCTCTACCATGGGACTAATGTTGGCTTCTTCCTCCACCTTGGTGGAGAGGGATAGGCAAGGAGTGGAGAAGCTTCTGTGGAAGTAAGTATCTGTGACTGCTTGGTTTAAGGAGTATGTGAATTTGGTTTGACCCAGTTCAAGCTCGCTGGAGTTCTGTTGTGTGAAGGACCGGAATTTGCATCTCTGGGCTCGGATAAACGGCTTGAATCCATGGTGATGATCAACAGCTATAGCCATTTGGAAGCTTCTCATGCATATGAAAATGGGAGCAATGCATGCCTTGGGAAGTTTTCCTCAATGGAACCCTTGAGGATGTGTTTTCCCAGAGAAATTAGCCATCACTCTTCTGCACTTCAATAACAAAACAACCTTTGATTAATGAAATCTTAGTATCATCCTAATTCCAGCATATTTAGAACAAACTGTTGGATATGGTGAAATCGTAATACACATTTTCCTGATAGTATTAATTCATAATCCAACCCATCAACTGGTAGAGATCCTATAATATGAGGATAGATGTTGAGAGGTAACACAATATAGTGCTTTAAAAGTGGTTATTTTTGTGCGCGCTTATTTGGTTCCAAGTTTAATGACCCTGATAATCATAACCATCGTTGTGAAAGAACTTACTCGGTGTTCAGATACATACATTAAGGACTGAACCAATTATTTTTATACTCTAATGATCACCAACCCAAGAGTTTGATACATATTTATTTTTTTCCCATTTTGCATTCTTTGTATCAACAAGAAGATCTATTGCAATTTTAAACTCAATGTGAGGCCAAAAGTTAAAAATACAAATATTCTCAAGATAGGATTTGTGTTCGGATAAAGTTTAGAAACAAATTCTGAAGACAAAATTTAATAGAAAAAATACCCATGAATGCTTTAGGGACAGTATAAAGCATGTGTGTCTGTATGTGTGTGTGAGAGAGTGAGAGAGACAGAGAGAAAGAGATAGGTAAGAGTAGACAGGGGATAGCTGGGGCACAGTTAAAAAAAGAAGAAAAAAAATGAAATGGGGAATGGATTGCAACATCTGACTCAAGACAAATAACATCCCGACTAACTTTGTATTGGTAAACATCCTTTAATTAGTATTTAGTGGATGTTGACTAATACATTTATGGATGCAACCCATCTAATTCAATTCCAACATGACAACTATCCTCATTAACCCTAGCTGGTCAACATTTACCCCTGGGTAACACTAACCCTACTTAGGATATATCAAAAATTATAAACAAAAAGCTACCAAACCGTACAACCTATTGAACTCCATCTATTGGTGCAACTAAAGGACAATGAAACCAGTGTTGCAAATCTCGTTCTCGGGTTTTCATCGGCTGAAGTTTTTCTCAGGAGATTTTCAAATCTGATTTTTTTTTCAGGTATTTCTCACCTAAATCTTGGGAATGATTAAAAAAATATATTGAAATTATAAAAAATAGTAATAATTATCACCAAGTTATAAATTCCTAAAACCAACAACATGTCAACATTGTGAATTTCTCATGATATTTTAAAATATCGGTTAAATCTTGCAATATATATGGGATAAAAATAGAAAATTATATTTCTAGCAAGATTATTAAAATATCGTGATAAAACAGACTTTTAAATTTTAAATGTTTTCTTGGGAGAAATTGAGTATTTATCGGAAGATTTGTAACAGTGAACGAAACCAAGATGCAATAAGAAGTTGTGCTAATATTAATTGAGTCAACTCAACAAAGACTCCGACGTAATCTCAATTTCTTGTTTAATATATATATATATGGATGATCCAAATATTAAGAGAGAAAAAAATCAGGATGAATAAAGAAAATATCCTTAGTAATGAATAAAATTAAGCAATTATCGACCACAAATGTTCAATTCATAGACCATTTTCTTTCTTTTGCAAGGTTTTTAATTTTCTTATGCCGGAGAGCTCCTTGAAACAAACCCATGTGCATCACAAACATGAAATTTAAAGCCACCATATAAACCAACCTATTTAGTCCCTCGCTCATCCGCTTATAGATCGCCACGAATTACTGCAAAACAAATAAAATCAAACAGAATAATATAATTAAAAAATTAACAGAGAAATCAAAGCAAGAGAATGAATGATTATCAAAAAAAAAAAAAAAAATTTAATTAGCATGTTCATTTCATGCATGCTGTGCGCAGGTTAGCATTGAGAGAGAGAGAGAGACCCTGAACACTGGTGAGGCATTCAGGGAAACGAGCAAGCAACGGGAGCGCGAGAGAGAGAGGAATCAAATCCCTTTCACCCCAAAAGACCTTCTTCCCCTGGAAGCCCCGCCGGTGGGCCCTCTCCTCCCTCTTTAAATTGTGGGACTCACTCCATCCCGATTTCTGTGCCCCGGTCTCCGGTAACCGTTTTCCTATGTACAGGAAGATACCTCCCATTTCTTGGCCGGTGTACCGGTCTTTCAGGAACTTCCTTTTTTCTGTTATCAACCAATTTTATTTTATTTTTTGACCCGTTACTACCCAAATTGCCGCCTATGTTCTTAACTCTTGTCTTGCCCCTTCAAACCCCTTTTTCCGGCACAGATCCCATCTTCGCGGTACAAAGTTTGTTGAGATCTACTCTCAGCATTCCCTAACCAACAAACTAACCTTGCTTTCAAGTTTTGAATCAGGAAAAAAAAACATTCTTTAAAAGGTATAGTGGTTACACGCCTGGGTTTGTCTCAGTGGTAGTGTATCACCGGCGACAGCAGCTTCACCGGCCATGAAGATCAAGGAGATGGGGGCTTATGCGGACGAGAATGAGAGCCCCAGTAGCAGCCACGCCTCGTAAACGGTGGGAAAAAAAAAACCTTCGCAGAGAGGAGGATGCAACCGCTAATCGGTAATTTTCTTGCAGTGTGTATTTCTATTTTTACCGAATTTCTATTTTTCTATCTGTTTTCAAATTTCTTTATTGTATTGAAAACGTTTTTTCATAAAAATATATATTTATTTTAACTTCAAATTTGTACCTCTTTTGCCTTTTATTTATGATTTTCTTCAGTTGATATAGTCTCATTCTATCCAACTCTAATTGTACCCTGCTTATTTTGGTGAGAAGCGGGGTGATTGCAATTCGGTGTACCCTTAACCCATATGTTACGGGTGTTATAATGACTGTTTATTAGTTAAACACTATCTAAAAAGGAAAAATAAATTATGAAGGGAGTGATTAGCACTCCACAAATTGTTTTTCAATCAATCTTCTTATACCTACCAACTTTACTAAATTCCAAGTTAATTTATACTATTTTTCAAGTCAGGATTATGGAAGTCCAATTACAATTCAAGATTATGGAAGTCCAATTGCAATTCATGATAAACTGGTCAGTGCTAAAGTGGGTAAAGGTTTATTTTTTCACAATGGATTATCTCTGGTAGATGCCTGATTTCCCATCTCGGGCACCACTTTTTGCATGACGCGTGGTAAGGCATTTAAGTAAGTGAATGATAGCATGCAGTGCATATTCTATTGGGTGGTAACACACACCTCCCAATCTTGTCACATGTCCTATTTGACATCCCTTAACCGTGGTTAAGATTCACTCATTCTTAGGATAAAAATGTAACCTTAGTTTTTAGAAAAAAGTATTTCACAAATATTTAACCACATGAGTAAGTGGATCATAAGCAAGGTTAATTTTTTATGAAATATTTTTTTCTAAAAACTAAGGTTAGATATTTAACCTTAGGGATGAGTGAATCTTAATCACGATTAATGGATATAAAAGAGGACATGTGGCAAACTTGGGAGGTGTGCATATACCACCCAACAAAATGTGCAAGGCATACTATCACTCCCTACTTAAATGTCTTACCACGCGTCGTTCAAAGAGTGGTGCCCGAGATAAAACTTGGGCATTTGCTAGAGATAATCCGTTGCCTTTTTTTTTTTGGTGCTGATACAAGCCCACCAACTTTTTCTTATTATACCAACTTTATAATTTGCTGACTATGCATGTACACCATTAAATGTATTATAATTTTTGAGCACACCAAAAAATAAAAATAATATTTATAAATTTCTACCTATGCACCCAACTTGAAACTTAACTCGAGGATGCTGTTCTCTTCCATAATCTTTTCAGACGACGAGACAGTAAGAAGAAATTGTTGTTTCAGACGAATAATCCCACCAATGAATAGAAGGACCACAATGACTATGAGAGCTCTATTGTTGTTTCACTCATTGTAAGAGGACGGAAGAGTGTTGTAAATCACACTCGAGTAATGATGGCCGACATTTCAAGAGGAAGCCATCACCATGGAGCCGGATCGAGACAAGGATCATAAGGAATTCCCACGAAGACAAACAGACATGTGATTTGACTGAGTATATTCTCAAAACATGTCCAAAACTCAAAACAAAGAACACAACAAATGTCCAAAACAGGTACATTCCTCTCGAGTCAAAAGAGTTAAAATAAAATAATCATAATCGAATTACAGCATCTTTTGCCTACAGATCCAATTACAATGTCAGTAAAGCAGGAGAAACTACACCTGTCGGGCGGGAGAAATGTTGTCCTATGAGTGAGAGAAACAGCATTCGGCCTATCTGTGAATGGAATTTTGGAGAAGGAGGTTAGGACTTGGGTGCGCATAGAAAAAAATTTCAAAATAAAATACATGTTTTTTTTTAATTGGTGTACAGTAAGAAATTGTTGAGGTGATCTTACGAGCACCTTTTTTTTCTGCTAGCATCAGGGTAAAGGTTTATTTGGCCATATGCCCATTTATTCACTAACGGTGTATTTGGTCATATCACATATGCCCATTTGATTCACTTTAAATGGACATTTATGTCCTTAATATTTTTTACAAATATATTTTTTTTAATGTCCTAATACTTTTTCAAATGCCTATTCTAACCCTCACATGACCCTGCTTATTTGTATATCAAACAAGATATAAAATAGGACATTTTTTTTTCCAAAAATTTGTAAAACAAGACCTAAGATAATCAGTTTTTAATTTCTAGTAATAAGCTCTTATTAGCTTGATAGGAGTTGCCAAATGGCCCCTTTAGTTTCTATCTAGAATTAGTATCCTCAGGTTCCAAGAAAAGAACTTAAATACAAATGTCATAGTCCCATGAGAAATGCAAGGGCAGTGAAGAATCTCTCTATCTCTCTCTCTCTCTGGATTTAAAAGCATTCGCAACTTAAGACACTGCAGGAGCCTCCTTTTGTGGAACTCCATTAAGCTGGGTTGTCACTGAGATCCTCCCTTGCCCACTGCAAACCTGTTGCTTCTCTGGGACTACAGCTGTTGTGTGATCACTCCCTTGCACTTCGACTCCCTCCACAGGAGGATGTGATCTTCCACTACTGCAAACAAGATCTTTAATGGCCAGTTTAAGTTCCTTATCTCCCAGCAACGACTCCAACGTCACATGTGCACCTGAGTAAGAGAAAGATGGCACAATATATAATGAATGAAATCTCAACCCAAAATCAAAATGGGAATCTTTCCAATGCAGTTCTATCATCATGGTTTGAATAATAAGACTAAATTTAATTTCGACCATACAAAAACCATGTAGAATCATTGATTGTATGAGCTTTTTGTAAGAGAATTAATCCCACATCGACTAAATACATAAATAATTGTGGCCTTATATACATGTAAGGCCTCTCCACTCATTGTCAATTGGTTTTGAGTTGGACGTTTTCACATGGTATCAGAGCCCAAAAGGCCCAACGGTCAAATTATGCTCACACTCACGATGACAGATCCAAACAGAAAGGCTGCATGATTGACGATTCAAAAAGAGACGGACGTGACAGACCTAAAATTAGGACTGCACGTGAGGGGGCGTGTAAGAGAATTAATCCCATATTGACTAAATAGATAAATAATTGTGGCCTTATATACATGTACGGCCTCTCCACTCATTGCCAATTGATTTTGAGTTGGACGCTTTCACACTTTTGTTCTTTTATTTTTTCATTTACAAACCCTTTTTTATTATATATTTCAGAGATGGAAATTAAGTTTTCTGTTATTTTTCCTGCATACTTTATATTGAAGAATAGCATTTCAACTTCCACAGCTTCCATTGTTAGAACTTAGGACCAAAGCAAATTTAATAGTTGCAATTAATTGCTTGTTTAATCAATGACCTAGAGGTAATCCAACACCTTAACATAAGAAAGTTTTAGTGAGGGCTGTAGGGGTGGAAATCCTTGATCTGACCCACCAGCCCATCATAACCTGCCCCCCTATTTCCTGGTCAGGATTGGCATTTGTCAGCACAATCAATTATCAGATCAGGTTGGTCGAGCATTTGAATTTTGACCCGAGTTCAGGTTAACCCAGCCCAAAAAACAGACTTCGTCTATAGCTAAGCAACCTAGCTACATCACCTGTTCAATACGGGTTAAGGTTAGCATACCTCAACCCTGATTGATAGACGGACCAGATTCAGGTATGGCATTTGGTCACTGAGCTAGAGACAATCCAGCCCACCTAATTTCCTCCGCAATTAGGCCATGATTTTCTAATGAGGAGCACAGCTGAAATGGTTTAGGAAATGATTGCGCAGTTTATGCTCCATTTGTTTTGATGTAAAATAGGGGAAAACAAATGAATTTCACGGAAAATATCATTTTCGCACATAATTTCTTTAAGACAATTGACATTTTCTGTGAAATTCATTTGTTTTCCCCTATTTTACATAGAAACAAACGGAGCTTTAATGGTACTGCCTGCATAATGCACAGTAAAGTTAATCTATTGCAGCTCAACAAATAAAATATTTACGTACGGAATCACCAGTAGTGCTTTGGATTTGTAGGATCATTGATTATCTCCTCCAGTGCAAGTCGTGTTGTGTATTCTTCTTTCAATGCTAACAAGTCCTGGAGAGGGAAAATTGCCCACATTGACGGAGCTTCAAAATGCTGCTGCAGGATGAATTTTGCAACTTCCGGAACACATTGAGAACACATTGAGAAGGTGGCATCTCATTGGACCCCACCACACCCTTATAGAATCGACATCTTCGTTCCTCGTCTTCTTCCCACCAAGCACGCATAGTGGAGCAGTCATGGCATGAAGGCGCACACACCTAAAAAGCATTGAGCACATGAGGAATCCTTGAAAAATTCATTAAAGGTGTTCAATATTTATAATGGAGAAGACAATATTGGAAGAAAGACATTACTGTGTCCTTGCACAATGGTAAATACGATACCAACTCAATCCCATGGTAACAGAAATAATGATGTCATATAAGTTGTATGACATCATTACGTCATCTCCAACAGTTATTGCATTTGGACAGAAATACCATAACCTTTTTATTACTTTTATCAGCGTATAGAAAATTTCTATTGGATATGATAAAGGACAATAACATTCGCAAAACACGTTCCCTACATAAAGTAAGAATATATGTTCATTTATGAAAGTATCAATAATGGAGCTTGATTCCCATCAACTGGATTAGAATGTAGGAAGTGGTTGGAATTCTTTTGTAATCTCTGAAGCAAACTTAGACTTAGAGATCTTCTGGTAGAAAATTTTGGGGCCAGGGACAATGTTAATAGTAGATAATTTTTCCTTTTTCTTATATTACGAAAATTTCCTCTTAGAACTTTCAGGATGCTACGCTATCATGCATTATTACCTAATTCCTGAGAGCATTCCTAGCAGCCTCACCAAATTTTACTCACCAAAATAGTTAAAAGTCACTTTTTTCTCCACTTTTTTAAAACACTCCCAGTAGCCTCACCAATTTAACAAAAAGAAAAGAAAAAGAGAGAGAAGCATTATTTTATTATTTGTGCGGAATAACAAAAAAAAGAAATGAGAGACATTATTTTATTATTGTGTGAGAAAACAAAAAGGAATGGAGAGAGAAACATTATTTTATTATTTGTGTGGGAAAACAAAAAAGGAAGGGAGAGAGAGAGAGAAACATTGGTTTGATGAATGTACATTACTCACCAAGTTTGGTGAATACTATACACTCACAAAACCAAAATCGTTATTTTGATGAGGCTATTGGAGACCATTTTTTTGTAATTTTTAGTGCTTTGGCTCTCCAAAATAACCAAAAAGTTGTTTTATTTTTACTTTCTTTATGTCTCATGCTTGGAGTTTATGCTAGTGGAGGCGAACAGATGGGAGTTGAAGACCTGAGATGTAGAGATGTAGATTGTCGTCCCTTTTGTGTCAGAACACTAGCAGGAAAGTGGATCTTCCTACTCAATTTGCCACGGTTACTGCTTTAATTGGTCTTCTATCTCTAGATTTTGGAGAATCCATTCAGAGTAATTTAGAGCTTCCAGCTCTCACAAGTAAACCTGGCCACTTGTATATTATAAGGAAGTGGTTTTCTCTGCTGAGTAAAGAGCATAAGTCCTTGTCATTTAGCCTTTTCCAATCTGCTGTTTTGCTTTAGAGCTGAGATGCGGTGGCCGATCAGGATGATTTTCTGTACAGCAAGCTTACTCTCATCCAAACTTGATTTGTAACGCTGTTGATCTCAGCTCGTTATTCAATTACTGCGAGATCATTTTGTTTATATGATGGACGCCAAATCATTTTATCATTTCCACCAAGCAGTTCCGGCCTGTGAAAAGCACAATGCATTTCTGATGCCAAGGCAATTTTGTTTTACTTGTACATTCCATTTTGTAGCGAAGGTTTGAATTTCTGAACTGCCATCTTTCTGCTCGAGAATGTAGGGGTTTCATCTCTGAACGGGCCCCAGGCCTCCATAACTGTTTGTTTTGTTATGGAGTTTTAATTGATATTTGAAATTAAAAAAAAAAAAAAAAAATTATTGTATCATAATTTACTTAATTTAGGTCAGCCCGAACTTGGCCCACAATTTTCTTAATGTAGGTCAGCCTGAACTCAGCCCAAAAGCCCTATGTTATTTGTGAGCCGAGCTTGGGCTAAGATTTTGAACTCTAGGCTGAGCTTGGGTTTACCCCAGCCCAGCCGATTGCCAACCCTAACAATTGTTCTATCTTCTTTGCTGTTGGAATACGTATGTCATTTTTTATCGATGTGAAGCAACAATGCCCCCTCTAACCAAAAAAGAAGTAACAATGCCCCCTTTTAACACAAACCTCTTGAGAGACCAATCAGTGTTAGTTTGATTACTTCAAAATACTTGCACACGAATGACCACAAAACTACAGTCAATTTGGCTAAGAGGTACGATAAGCACCTTAAAGATAGTTGGAGCCTCCCGTTTGTGCAAGGGAGTATGTCAACCCAATCCCCAGGAATTCAATCCATTCCACTCAAAATTTACACCATCTCAAGATTTGCATTATCCGGTAGGTACTGTATTTTAACCTCTTGCAAAGATAATACCTAGTTACACAAATTATATAAACTAGATTAGGCTATCACTGAAAATGATTGCCAAATAGAATTACTCTTTAAGAGTGATTCTAACACACTTCCAAAATTGGATCAATATGGATTTGGAGAACTAGATTATGTTATAACAGATTATTTGGAAACAACTCTATCTACTGGCTTTGTTTGGTAACCGTACCTACGAGTTGACGTATTTTACACTAATCAAATTCTTTGTTCATTCTTTATTCTAGGTTAATCCGAACAGTGCTCTATTTAGTTACAGAGTGGTTCTCAAATCTCAACTCTCTGTCTACTAGCTTTGTTTGGTAATAGTACCTACGAGTTGACGTATTTTACACTAATCGAATTCTTTGTTCTGTCTCTAATCAAATTACAGAGTGGTTATCAAATCTCAACTGTCTAGACTTTCGTCAGACTACTTCTTTTCTTATAACAAATGATCGACCCTAAATGGACTTATCGAATTCTATTCCCAAGCAAAGGAAGCCCTTGGCTGTACAGGAACATTGAATACCTTATCCGATGATTTGGATATCTGGGTTGAGTTGTCTTCAACCTAAAGACATGTTTCAGATCTTCATTGGAGATCTGAATCTTCTCTCTGGTTTAGGCTCTCCTTCTGGGCTCAATTTGGCAGAGGTTTGATATGAGTTCTATACTTATGAACTCTCTTCCTCATCCTCACCTTATATAGGCAAGGACTAAGCTTGGGAGCCTCTTGGGCTTTCTAACTGGCCCACTTATGAGCCCATTTATGAATCTCTTGGGTTTCTCCAACTAACCCATTCATGAGGTCATTAGGTTCATCGAACCTAGATATCCATCCATGATCTATTACAGTTCACAGAATCTGAATCATCACATCTCTATCTCGGTCAGATCAAAGTTGGAAGTTGGTGATCTAACTTCTAATCTGAAAAAGATTAGTGCACCTAAAGCGCCAAACTCATGCCCTTTGCATGTCGTGCTCGGCGCGATGCACCTTACTAGTGCATACACTTGGTGTATGCGTACACATGAGAACAAACTCTAAAGGAGGGGAAACACTTATCAAGAGCCTTCAAGTCTAAGAAATTCTTGATGTGGGACTATTAAAAACAAATAAATTTTCTTTCAAACTCATGAATTTCTCCACCAAAACCCACAAGATTTAAAACATCAGTTAACACACATTATTTCAAATCATTAAAACCCTTTTTTATTATTATATCCACTTAAAATAAAGATTTTAATAAATCAAAATGAACAATCATAATTTGGCTTGTGGAATCCATTTGGTAGAAGATAACGTATCTTTCTATTTAAAATTTATTATATTTTAATGAATTCAAATTTCAAGTGGGCCCACTCTTTTGAGATCATGCCAAGTGTTGTATTGTGTTGTCCAAAATTTGCCTTCCTAAAGAGAGATTTTGATGGGATCAGAGGAAATTAGTCATACTAGGGACCTGCCTATGTTTCTCTAGTAAGGGTTTGCCAACCAGATTACCTTAAAAAAATAAAATGTTTGCTAACCGACGCTAATGCGGCCTAACCGGACAACAACAACAAAAAAAGGTTTAATTGCTTGGCCTTGCTTTTGTAAATTACTTTTTTCATATTTTTTAGTTCCATATTGATAGTGGGCTGGTGCAGTTGGCCAGCATCCCGGGTTTGCTCCATGTGTGTGTTCCAAAACTCACTCTTCGACATACCCTGGTGCAGTTGGCCAGCATCCCGGGTTTGCTCCATGTGTGTCTTCCAACTCCACTCAACATACCCCGGTGTCCGGATGAAAAATTCCGAGTTGATCAGTGTGAACACGAAGAGACTAGTCCTGCCTCGAAGGGGTTGGGACACGCTTCTTACCAAAAATAAATAACTAAAATAAGAAATATTAAATAAATATATATATTTAGGACATCAAGTAGCATCACAAGGCCAACCCGAACTGACCCACCCCTAGTCTGAACCAGCATCCCATTCGGTTTTTAAAACAGCGATCACCTTTATGATTCGAGAACTTATTCAAGACTTTTGGAACAGCAATTTCAGTCCATAATGACGAACACAGAAGAGTATCCCTGGGAATTGCAGGTTGACAAAGTAGCCCATAATTGAAGGGGTATATATTGAAAGACTTTTATGTAGACCATAGATACAAGTATGGGAGTTACAATTGAACATTCGTACAAGCCATTTCAATATACAATTTCTTATTAAAAACAGTGAATGCTCGTGGCAACCAAGGTTAATACCAACTAGGCTTCTTCAAATGTAAAAAGGGAGCTCCGCATGTGCGGAGCTCTGCATGAAAATTAATCTCTTATGGAAACAGTTTAAATACTGCATGTGCGGAGCTCCCTTTTTTCTAGGGGTAAATGTGTAATTATCAATAATTACACATTTACCCCTAGACAATGTAAAAAGGGAGTTCTGCATGTGTGGAGCTCTACATGAAAATTAGTCTCTTATGAAAACAATTTAAATACCATGCGGAGCTCTGCAGTGTGGAGCTCCCTTTTTACACTGTCCAAGGGTAAATATGTAATTATTGATACTTACACATTTGTCTCTGGACAGTGTAAAAAGGGAGCTCCGCTGCATGAAAATTAATCTCTTATAGAAAACATTACAGAAACTCCTTGCATCCAACATCATCAATGTTTTACTAACTGGACCAGTCGCCGAACCAAAAAAAAAAAAAACGGTTTCCGTACTCAATAAAAAAGAGCTTCGAAAGGACAGATGGAAATGAATCCCACTTCTGCATCTAGGACGATTTTTTAAGAAAAGACATGAATGACGTGACATTGTCACGTGACGATTTTAATATAGGTATCTTGTGGAGGACGAATTAAAAATAGTAAGTTGAATGTAATTAATAGGTCCTCTGATATGGATACGTGGGCCGTCTTTGTAATGATAGAGATCCGTCTTTATATGAGTTCTTTCCCAAGATGAAAAAGGGAAAGAACAGAGACAGTCATGGAGAGGTAATACAAAGATCGAAAACCGAGCAGCGTAGATAAACAAAGCTAATGATCAAACTCTGATCTGGGTGGCTTCTTCTCTTCTCTCCTTCTCCAGCGTTCAATCTCCTTCTTTGGAAGGAAAATTCCATTAAACCTCTTTTCATTCCCTCAGGTAAACTTTTTTATTCACGATTTTTGGGGCTGGCTGGTTATTTGAACCGGTCACCGGTTCTGCACCTATTACATTTGGCTACTCTAAGATGAAATAAAAGAAAGTGCTTTGGCAATTCAATAGAAATTCCACTTATTAGAACAATGAAAAGAAAAAAAAAAGTGTAAATATTTTTAAGAGGAAAAAAATTAGCAAAGTTATATAGTCCATCATCAAGATTAATGCTTAGAGCATAAATTGTTTTCCGCCATTTCATTTTACTAAAAGTCATAACATCGTCAAAGCCTATCAAATCTTTCTTCACTATCTCCATCCACGTCATTTTGTCCTCCCACCCAACTTTTTAACGCCTTCAATTTGCATAAAATTACTCCTCACTAGCACAGTTGTTGGTGTTCACTAAATGTGTCTAACCAACCTCAATCGGCTCCTCTTTTTATTGGTGTTCACTGAATGTGTCTAACCAATCTCAATCGACTCCTCTTTATTAATCACTTACTAGAGCTACTCTCATACCCTTGAATGCACTCATTTCTAATCTTTCATTCATTATCCTTCATCTCATCCATCTCAACGACTTCATTTCGGCTACACTAAGTTTATGAATATGTTTGCTTCTTGGTCATCCAATATTCTACTCCATAAAGCTATCTCGTCTTAACATTGTCTTATAAAACTTTACTTTTGGTTTTATCATAACACGCTTGCAACATAGCACTCCAGAGGCACATATCTACTTTAACCATCCAACTCTAATTCAGTGGGTGGTACTCTCCTCAATCTATCCAACCTTATATTAACTGAGTTAAGATACCGGAACTGATAAGCTTTAGGGAATCTCCTATTGAAGGCGCTTCTTCTGTGTTTAGGTTTTTTGCTCCTAGGCCAAGTTTCGGCCCTTTAATCGAAGTGGTTGATTACAAGGACTGGAATTGGCGTGAAAGCCTATCAAAGAGCTTTTCTCACTACATAAAGTGGCAATAGAATATCTATTGAGGCTAGCCCATTGTGGAACAGGGAAAGGTCACCAAAGAGTCATCAATCTTAATTACTGCCTTACTAAAGTTTCATTCTATACAAGAAGCCCGTGCGATGCACGATAATGTCAAAAGGAAAAAAAGTGTACAAATTAAATTTAAATTGGTAAAGAAGTAAGAAGTTGGTGCTATACATGGAAATGCCAAAATGAAAAAAAGTGTGGCAGAATTTTAAATTTAAGTTGATAAGAGAAAATTTGGTCAAAGAAAAATAAATTCTGGTAAAAAGGAACCAAAGAAATACAAACAAAATAAAATATAATGAAATACCTACCACACTTAAAGGAGTGTTTTTGGGCGTTTAGTTTTGTAATTTGAGTTAGTTTTAGAGATAGGGTTAGGGACTTAGGGGTATAGTGGGTGTTGAGATATGTACAATTCCTTTTATCTTCTTAATTCAATAGTTCAATTCAATAAATAAAATCTCAAAAGATACTGATATAAACAACATACTTTTTCAATGCTGCGGCTTGTTTATTTGAAGTGTTATGCAGTGAACCTTAGGTCATTAACTTAAATGGACATTAAGCCTACATCGCACACTAAGCCAAATCCGGATTGTTCAAATTCCAGACCACCCCTTAAACTAAAGGTTAAACGTGAGACTAATGGGGGATCTTATTCTTCAATTTAGAGATAAGACTTCCACTAACAAAACTAACACAAATCACGTCCCAACACGTAATCTAGACACAAATAACTACCCAAAATGATGTCTTTTCAGAAATTTGGAAATTTCTAGTTCCATGAAAGGTTAAGCAACAACAATTCAATGTTTTAAAAGGCGTGTGAGGCTTACGCCTTGAGGCTCGTCTGGGAATAAGGCTTAAGGAAAATGCCTTGAGACTCAACCAAGAGACTTAAATCCCATGAAGCTCACGCCTCAAGTGTGAGGCACACACCTTGAGATCGCTTTATGTCTATGGCATACATTGACTAAAATTAGGGTTTTAGCCACAACTGAGACTTCAATGTCGATTTTTTAATTTGTTACTTGTTTTAACTAATAACAAATGACACTTCATTTAGTTCAGATAAATCATTGAAAATGACGATGATATTGGTTTCAACTAACACTTAATGTATTACGTTAAACGTATTTAGCATTTTAAAATCATTTGAATCTAATTCACACTATTTCCCTAGTAGATATTGCAAAGTTTTGGAGTCATTGGCCTATAATGTAGTTCATGACTTCTTCGCAATATTTTACTGAATTTCTAAATCCACCACATGAATTGATGATTGAACATTATTTTCAATATGTATTTGAACAAAAAAAAGTAAATCTAAAATTCAGCATTTGCAAGCCATTCTTATTTTATATTTTTGATAGTTAAATATTTATATAGTATTTCCTATGTTTACGCGTGCGCCTACATGCACACAGAAACAAATATCTCTCTCTCTCTCTCTCTTTATGTGTATATATATACTATAATTTTTTAATAACTTTTTGAATATTTTAACAATTTTTCTTATATTTTATTTATTTGTTAAAAGGGGAAAATATATTTACACCCCCTGAGGTTTGACGAAAATACACTAGACCCCCTCAATTTTCAAAAAATACATTAGGTACCCTTAGTTTTCAAAATAATGACACTTATACCCCTTCCGTCAGTTGACCATCAGTCAACTAACAGACATGCTGATGTCATGCAATAAAATATATAAAATTCCAAAATTACCCCTTGAATCATTTTTGGGGAAAATACATTTACACCCCCTGAGGTTTAACGAAAAATACACATAAACCCCCTGAGGTTTGACGAAAATACAAATAGACCCCTTCAGTTTTCAGAAAATACTTTAGGCACCCTTACTTTGCAAATCCAACAATTACAATGAATTAGAAGTATTATTGGTGGCTAGCAGTGAAAACTCTAAGATTCAAATTCTCAATATAGTAAGCGATCTATGAATAGTGGCCTAATTACAATGAATTAGAGGTTTCTTTTTCTTTTAGTAGGTGAGTTGGGATTGAACCTGTAATCTCAATACGTCTCATGTGAGGTAATGTAAGGACCCATAATTTTAATATAATAAAATTATGGGTCCTTAACTGAGGTTAATTAGTTAAGTGTTTGTTAAATTTGTGAAAAGTGGGTTTTTTTCGAGATTGGGTTGTACCAATAAAATTTCAGTTTTTTTCCTCGAAAATCGTATACAACGTACGGGTCGGCTATCGGGATGGTCACCCCTCGTACCGGTTCCGTCACGCATTGATTCGCAAGACCGCGGGGGCCTTATCGTAAGAAAATCAAGAAAACCAAAAAATTCACAGATTTTCGAAGTTCAGTTGGGACTCGATATTTATCGAGTGTTCCAATAGAAATCCGCAAAACTCATACCACTGCGTGTCAGTTGACCGTGAGGACGACTCTCTGTCGTTTCGGCAGTTCATCATCTCAAACGAAGAAACGGCAGCATGTTTTGTATCCAAAATCAGGAAATTTGTGGGGTTTGCAATTTTCTTTCGGACCTATTTTCCACTGTCAAAACTCAGAATTTTTCCCCAAAATTCACACAGTGGGTGTCGGACTGCCCCTAGTTTAGTCACCTGTTGTTTCGCCTTTGTAGCACGTCATTTAGTAGGTTTACGGGGGTCGTAAGCGTGCCAAAATCGGAATACCGATCAAACCAGTCAATCGAGTCAAATGCCACGTGGCATTGTCCATGTGTCATCACATGGGTTCGCCCAAGTGGTGCCACGTAGGCGGGTTTGTGCCTATATATAGAGAGGCACCCCCCTCATTTTGCCACGAACTATTAAGAGCTGAAGCTCTGCCCCTTTGATTTCTAGAGAGAGAAAGTAGAGAGAAAGAGGAGAGAAAGAAAAGGGAAGCTACCTTAGTGTTATTCGACGCTCCCGACGCATTGGCAACGTCGGTTTTTTTCCACGGAGCCTTGAAGATCACGTAGTGGGTAAAATCCCTTTCCCTCTCTTCTATCTTCCCTTATTTAAACTATTTTTTTTTTGTGGAATGGTGTGATGATTTATGGAGTGAATGGGAAAGGGTCGGAGACCCTGTGGTTGGTGTATGGAATGTATGAGAAGGGATTAAAAATTGAGAAGAGGAATGTATCCTCGGTTTTAGACTGTTAAAGCCCGAAATTTCAGCTCGAATTGGATGGGCGATCGATCACCTAACACTGCGATCGATCGCTAGTGCACAAATTTTGGGGTTTTGATTCGCCACAGTGTTTGGACCTCCTGGAAGCCCGGTTTTGCTTCCTTGTATGTTGTGATGTCACCCTTGGGTGTCAAAATATTATTTTTAATTTGTTAGAAGCAATGAACGGATTCATTGGCCCGGTTGTGTTCCCTATCGACACAATATACTCTCGGACTTGGACCACGGGTGCGAGGCCCAATTGTTTAAGTTATTCAAGCAAGGCTTGAGATAGCCAGGATTGTTTTGTGGTTAGAAAATCTAATCGGGGTTAAGTATGGGCCGTGGTTCCTCTTTGTCTAGGTCTGGAGAGGTGGCGTCTATATAGAACCGGGGTTCCTCTATGATTGATAGATTAGAGATGTCGGTCTGTGTGTAGGTCGTCGTGGTTCCTCTTTGACTAGGTCAGGAGAGACGGTGTCTAATAAGACCTAGGATTCCTCTATGACTGATAGTCAAAAGATGGAGTCCTAAGGAGTTTAAAGTGACTAAACATCATATAGTGTATAGTTCAGGGTTCTTCTTTGGTTAGGTCAGAAGATAACGGCGGTCTGTCTACTGGGGTTCCTTCGTGGTATATAGTCAGGAGATGACGGTGTCCAAATGGGAACCGGGGTCCCTCCGTTGGCTTGCCAAAAGAGGCGGTAGACGAGATTTTTGGGGTCCCTTCGTGACTATAGTCGGGAGATAGCGGCGGATACACAGTAAATGTTGGCAGTCAATTGAATTAAAGAGTAGCTCCTTAATGGGTGAATGCCCGAGTTGTTTGTGTAATCTTCGGATTCGAACTTATCTGGGTTGGTGTACTCAAGGTTTGTGTATTTGTCTGGGTCGGTGTACTCAAGAGTTTGATATGGAACCTTCGGATTTCAAGTGGTTTGGGTTGGTATACCCAAGATTTGGTCGTGTTCGGGTGAAGACCGGAATGGCGTATGTGAGTCTAAACGACTCCATGTATGGTTGTGATCGGATAATGCCCAGAAATGTGTGAAGTCTAAAGTGCTTAAGATTTAATAAGGTTTAAAGACTTTAAGATGAGCATTTATGGGTAGTGGCCAGTTAATAGAGTCTAAGGACTCGAAATGAAACAATGATTGAAATGATAACTTGATAATATGAACATCATTTCATAAATAAACTCCATAATTGAGAAACAATAGGAGGTTGAGAACCTCGGATAGGGTGACATAACCCTAAGTGGCCTTAGGTCACAGTTTATTATATACTATTTTATTTTACTGTAACATGAAAACTGAATTGTTTATTATATCATTATTGATGCGTGTTATTATGTGGAAAGTAGTCTAGATGGAGTGTGGTTTTATTGGGTTTCATAGCTCACTCACATTTCATGTCAGCAGATCTCGGAGCTGCTGAGCAGTAGATGTTGGACCTCTGGACATTTTGGATACTGTAGAGATTATACCCGATGCAGTAGTGGCACCTACTTTTGTAAACAGACGAAAATGTAAATAATACAGGTATTTGATTTGTATGATGGATATTGTGATGAATGTGTATATTGCTTTATCAAAAGCATCTGATAAATGTTTAAATTTCCGGCATTTTTGCAAGTAAAGTCTTCCACTTGTGTGGTTATGACGAATAGGCACACGTCTCGGAACATGATTCCCTAGGCGCAGGTTCAGGGCGTCACTAGTAAAGTATAAGGTATGGCTGCCCATATTGATATAATGGGAATGTGGCGTCCATATCTCATTTCTCACTTCTCGTTCTCAATGATATTTTGAGTCTCGCTTCCCGCTTATCGCTTTTGTTTTACTTCTCATTTTTGCTTCTCCTTTTGGTAACTATTGGCTTATAGGAACTTCACCTCTTGGTGGTCTATCTAAGGGCAAGACCACTCTATGCATGCCCTATAGAGTCTGATCTCAGGTACCATTTGTTAGAGCGTTTGATAGAAGAGGAACAAGCGGAAGAAGACCACTCTATACTCAAAATACATATATGGGTATATTGGAACATCTATATGGAATAACTTTATGACTTTACATAGTATAAGTTGTGAGCACGGATTTTTATGCTCACTGGTTTCTGATTAAGAGTCGTCACTTATTAATTTTGAGGGATAAATCCCGGATATAGATATGGTCTTATGGTCTACATGAGAGTCTAGATAAGAGATTCGATTAAGTCCCCGGGACTGTGTTAGACACTCTGGGACCTTCATTTTACAATTATTACCTACTCCCTAGGTATAAGCCAAATTAATGTCAAAGTTGTAATCAAATGCTTAAGTTTTAGATTATATTAATCCAAGAAAGGAAAAATCCTAACTACGGTCGAACCCGTGTAGGGTTGTCTACGTACTCACATGGGGTGAGATCAGACCAAACGTAATTCTGGCACATGAGCCCGTGCCGAGGCTAGGGGAGTGTGTGTGTGCATCGGGGTGGCTAAGGTTTAGTCCGGAGACTAAGGTTTGGTTGACCAGGTTGGTCAAGTGCGTGGTTGGGCCCGGAGGCCAAGGGTGTGGCCCCGGAAGCGATGATGGGGCCTGGAGGCCAATGATTGGATCCAGAGGCTAAGGGTTGCGCCTGGAGGCCAAGGTTCTACCCAGAGGCTAAGGGTGTGGGCCCAAAGGCCAAGACATGGGCTCGGAGACCTAAAATTGAGCCCGGAGGCTAGGGGTTGGGCCCGGAGGCCAAGGTATGGGCCGGAGCCTAAGTTAAGCCCGGAGACTAAGATATGGGCTCGGGGCCAAGGGATGAGCCCGGAAGCCAAAGGATGCTTAACCGGAGTTAAAAGATGAGTTAACCATGGTCAGGACTGCTAACCAGGGTTTAAAAGATCCAATGTTAAATTTATGGTCCATTCTGCATTTTTTAGATATTTTTTAGAGATTTTAGGGATTTTTCCAAGGTTATTATTGGTCTAACCATGGTTAGAAATTAACCGGGGTTAAGTTTAACCCCAGTTAAGGTCCTAGTCCGGTCAGGGTGGACCCAGGCGAGTGCAGCAGGGCCTAGAATGGCCTCTTACTAATCTGAGCCTTATGCAAGGCCACTGTTATGTAAAACAATGGGATTAGCAGTAGAATAATCACTGCCAATTCAATTTCTCTGTAGAATGGAATTGGTAGTAGTTATTCTATAGCTACTATGTTGTTTTCTCAACAGTGGCTTTCTAGCCAAAAGGAGAGGTCAAGGGTGATGCTCAAGGATTCTGGACCCTGGCAGGAGTTCAGGGGACTTTAGGGCAAGTCCTGGGCCTGGTCTGAATTGGGCTCACGATGGCCATTTTGTTCATGTGCCTAGAAGTCCAAGATGTTGGTAGACTTTTTGCCGATATTCTGGGAAGTTTCCAATTTTGGTGGTTTTAACCATTGTTGGGTTAGCCTAGGGAGCCTGGAAGATCCAGGGATGGTAGAGGGAGGTCTCAGGGACCTAAACTAAGCCCTGGAATGGACCAGGGCTCACTGAAATGGGGCCTAGAGCTATTAGAATGGGGAAGACCCGGAATGGCGGTACCGTGTTTACTACAATTTTGGAAATTTTCCAGAAACTGACTTTTCCCTTGTGACACTGTACTACCATACTTTCAAGGGGTCCCTCATGGACTGAGAGTTCCCCAGAAGCTTAGGGGGAGTGCCCTACACATTGCAAGGCCTTAAAGGCCGCATCGCCGTGGAATCTACCCTTGAGAGGGTCCCCATGCCTACGAGGGAGACAAGGGGACCTATGTCCTTGGGCTTAATTGAAATAAAAGTCCCCTGGAGTAGGACCAGGGGCTCACAATGCTTTAACAGGAGGGAAAAAGGTAAGAGAAGACTCTACCCTACTGGTCTGCTCTGCACAATGGCTATAGTGGTGATGCACAATCGAGAGGGACCTAGAATGGTCCTTGAAATCTCCTGGTCTTGGTCTTACCCTTAGACTAAGGTCTTGGTGGGGACAAGCTTTTCCTTTGGAGTCCACAGAGTTCCAGCAAGCTCTTTCCTTTGGGATTTTTTGGATTTTTGCAAGGTTTCTCCATTGAGTTTTGGCATGGGTTTGAAGGTTGAAGAAGGTGCTAATTTATAGGCCAAGGAGTTAGGGACACCAAGGGGATAAGGACGAGGGTTTGGCAGAGGTCGCAAAAGGGAGTGGAGGAGGCCAGAGGCATGCCTGAGTGCACAGGGGGGTAGGAGGAGTCTGATTTTACACAAACTGGGAATGGCGGTAATTCCAGTACCGCCATTCCCTTATAGAGCACAAAGATAAATGGCGGTAGAAACTCTACCGCCATTCCTGGACTTTTCCAAAAACAGGGTCTGACCTGTGTTTAATGCACACCATGCAGTATGGATTCTAACCATAAAAGGAATGTCGGTAGATGAACTACCGACATTCTGAGATTTTTGAATTTTGGGGCTAGGCCCTCTCTCTTAAGGCTTGGTTAAGGTTTGTGGGCCTTGTATGGGCCCAGGGTGGTTTGTCTACGGGTTTAAGCCCTAGGGGCCTTGGTTTGGTCACCTATGGGTCTTAGGTTTAACCTAGGGTTGACCTAGGGTTTAACTAGGGCAGGACTGGGGTTAACCATGGTTAGATTGCTTAACCATGGTTAAGGAGGGTGTAAAAATTGGGTGCTTACATTAGTAATCAAATAGATTCCAACAATGGTTTTCGAGATCACGCTAATTGAACCTATGACTCAATTGCATCATGCTATGTTGCAACACTGAGATTATAGGTTCAATCAAAACTTACAAAGAAAAAGAAACTTCTAATTCATTGTAATTAGGCCACTATTCATAGATCCATTTGCTTAATTGAGAATCTGAATCCTAGATTTTTCACCACTAGCCACCAATAATACTTCTAATTCATTGTAATTGTTGGATTTGCAAAATAAGGGTGCCTAATGTATTTTCTGAAAACGGGGGGGTCTATGTGTATTTTCATCAAACCTCAGGGGTCTATGTGTATTTCCGTCAAACCTTAGGGGGTCTATGTGTAATTCCATCAAACCTCAGGGGGTGTAAATGTATTTTCTCCCAAAATGATTCAAGGGGTAATTTTGAAATTTTATAGAGTTTATTGCATGACATCGGCAGGTCTGTCAATTGACTGATGGTCAATTGACGGAAGGGGTGTAATTGTCATTATTTTGAAAAGTACGGGTAACTAATGCATGTTTTGAAAATTGAGGGGATCTATGTGTATTTTCGTCAAACCTCAGGGGGTGTAAATGTATTTTCTCCTTGTTAAAATGAGAGCATAAAGCTTTCTTGTAAGGCTTAAGTCTCACGCCTCGAGGCTTATGCTTCATGCATCTTGAAGTCCTAACACCTTGCCTCACGCCTTCATGTTTTAAAACATTGAACAACATAAGGGGGCTTTTTGTCGAGAGGAGGAGAGAGAGTAGTAAAAGAATAGGAACAAAAAGACAATGGTGGGGCTTCAACTTCGTCGTCAACCCTGTAGGATAACAAGAAGGGTAGTTCATCTCCTGGAAGCTATGCAATTCTTGTTTGCCTTCAACGTAATATGTTGTCGAGTCAACAACACCCAGATGTTCTTGGCTTGGAGTACGAAGGCCATGCAAAAGGTCATTTAGAGAACCTCCTCGGAGTAGAGCCTGTGGATTCACTGAAAACTTCTTTGAAAATAGATAGTGAGTGGGACTAAAAAAAGGAAGAACTAAGACTATTTTTCAGCCTCCGCCTCCTCTTTCTGCTCATTATTAAGGTTTCCTCCATTAACCGCTCTAATCTCCCTTCTATAGATGCTGCAGAGAGAGAACCGTGGAAGAGCTTTCTTTAAATAGTTGAAGACGAATTGGTGATAGAGAAGAGTTGAGAAAGGGTGGAGATCACATAAGCATTTAAGAGAGAGACTGAAGCGTTGGTAACACTTCATGTAGTAATGAGAGAAATTAATTGTGTATGCTATATAAGAAAAAAATATCAAAAAGAAAATAAAAACTGATTAAATGTGGAGAGTGAGGAGAACCATGTCTTTAAATAGTAGAGATCCAAATAAAATATGGGAGGAGAATCGCCTATTTAAATGGTAGAAAACCAAATTTAAAAAAAAGAAAAAGAAAAGGCAATCAATGAAAGACACATGGAAATTCAATCTCAAATCTCATTAAATGGTGGAGAGTGGGGAATAACATCTACTTAAATGGTAAAGAACTAAGTAAAAAAAAGTTGTCCAATGAAATACACATGAAAACTCGATCTCAAATCTCATACATTAAATGGTGAAGAGTGGACT
Source organism: Tetracentron sinense (assembly GCA_015143295.1). Taxonomy (NCBI): domain Eukaryota; kingdom Viridiplantae; phylum Streptophyta; class Magnoliopsida; order Trochodendrales; family Trochodendraceae; genus Tetracentron; species Tetracentron sinense. The sequence continues at coordinate 30,734,654 of CM026557.1, read as the reverse complement.
AATAAATAAGGGGAAGTTAATGGGAGAGGAGATGAAAATGTGAAAAAATTATGGGTCCCATTGATTGACTTTAATTTATGATGTGACCTCACAAATGATGAGTCCAACGTGGCATCAAGAGGAAGACATAGGTGTCATCTGTAGAAACACTCTAACTGTGTTATATTGTAGTTGTATAGATATCTTTTCTTAGTCTCACTTATTTTAAAACCTTTAGATTTCAAGGTATTATCATCCACTATTCTAGTTTTTCCATTTAACCCCTCTTCAATATCACCCACTAATACCAATATATGATAAAAATGAAAAATCGAGCACTTCGGAATAACTATGGTTTCCCCTCAATAAGTTAAAAATAAATAAAAAGAACAGAAAAGAAAAGGAATTGAGCTGCCTATGAGCCCCATGCAACTGGCCAGGTTCAGATGACTGTTCAGGTCACTTAGATGTTAAGATTCTGCAGTGTCAAGACTAATGTGACCAAAACATGCACCAAGGCTTCTCTAGTGCAGGAGAATACAGGTCTAGTGCTGGATTCGTAAAAGATCAGAAAATTTGAAACTACCATACAAATAAATAAATACAGAAAAAAGATATTTGTGACACAATATTGAAAATAACCTCATTGATATAAGGATCCAAAAGGCAGTACTGCAGATGAGACGCCTCTGTGGCAGTAGTATTAAGGAAACACTTATAATTTCCTATTCAGAAGAATCTGTTACAAAATAAAATTGGAAAATCTCTCAGCCTAGCTGAAACCCAAAATTAAAGTTGAAGCAACAAAACTGGTCAATTCTAAACATTCCACCTTAACCCTATGTTTGGTTGCCGACAAAATAAGTGAAAACATGGAAAAGAAAAGAAAATTGGGCAAAACACAACTCAAATTTGTATTAGAAATCCAAAATTTTCTTTTCTTTTCCATGTTTTCACCTATTTTCTTAACAACCAAACATAGCATAAGGTTGTGTTTGTTTGCATGGAAAATAGAATGGAAAAGAAAACTTTTCCAATAGAATTATTTTCCAGGAAAAGTTTCCCTGTCCTTCTATTTTCTACTGTTTGGCTAGAAGGAAAAAAAATATCACAAAATCACAAGAGTTAATACTATACAGCAATACTTGGTACAAATCCAGGTTAGATGAAGAAAAAATGTCCAGCTTAGACGAAAATAGACAATGAATGAACAAATGCTGAGTTCTAGCAAGAAAAACTCCCCGTAAAATTGAATCAAAATGTTCCAATTTTTATTTAATACTATACAACAATACTCGGTACACTTCTTATCAATCAAATTCCATGACGAGCATTACTTCTGCTGAATTCAATTTTACATGTAATTGCTGATATTGATTATACTTGCACAATCCGACGTCAGATACTTAACTACGACAAGCAATCATTATTGACACCATCATCCCGAGGAACTCCTGAAGAAGCCAAGAGTTTGGGCTTCCTCAACTAGTACTGCTGAAACCTCTGCCTTGCATACTTCTTGTAATCAAAGTCGATTTCGTTTAAACATTCTTGCAGATCATCAAAGGATTAACACACAACTTAAGCTTACAACAAGCAACATGGAATGAATTCCTCCCAGATTGCATATCCTTTTGTGTTTCAATACACTACACATACATAGGGGTGAGTTGGTACCGTTATACAAGTTTTAAGCATGGGGCGTGTGTTCCTTAGTCCTCCCTCCCTCACTCTCACATAAATGCTAGTAATATGAAAACAAAAGGGGGAAGTACCTACCGAGATTATTCCCCATAAGCCCCAAAGTAGATGGCTTGCAAGAGTGTACTTCTCTGCATCTTGGACTAGCTGCTCCACTTCAATGTCACTGGGTTCATTGCCTATATTAAGAATTTATGATGTTCAAGTTTATTGAAAAGAGACTTAACTGTCATGTCAGAATATTACCATAACAAGGACACAATATTATTGAACTTTCTAAATATATGCCAGCTGAACTTGCTGACAAAGTTGTTTTTTCAACTTCCAGGGGATATTTTGATCTGTTCATGAATCTAGTAGGACAAAAATGCATATAGATTTACGGGACAAAGAAAACTGCTAACCTTGTGCCATATGGTTAGAGTAATTGTTGGTACTCATTTGTTTCAAGCCAAACAAGGCATCCAAGGATAATTTTGAGTCGAAAGGATGCAAGGGAATTGATCTTTATATTGTTTCCCAGTTGTTAAAATGTTGTGGTCAAGCATGAATAATGTTTTTATTAGGATGAGAACACAGGTCTCACCTTAGCAGAAACCTACTGCTTCAAGAACTAAGAACCACACTTGATTAGAGTACTGAGAACACACCAATGTCACCTTGGATTTTAAAAAACCACACTTGATTAGAGTACTGAGAAGAGATCAATTTTGTAACCAGAAAAACTTGAAAGATCAGGCAAGGTCACCGTAAGCTTGAAAACTAAGATTGACAAATAATTGACCAAGTTTTATACCAACTCAGACTCAAACCTTCATCAAGTGCCGGTCATGAATTTTTTATCCCAACTGAATTTATATTTCAAATATGAAAAACTGCAACAATAAAAGGATGCTGAAATATAATTGACCACTTCTTAGAGCATTTGCATGAATGTAAACTTCAAATAATATGTAAAGGAATTGATTGCAACCATCTGATGAAAAAAGGCACTATAGATACTAGGAAATTAATTACCTCCCATCAGGCCATGCACTATTATCTCCAGTTGTAACTTCAAGATCATCGTCTACAAGAGCTTGAAAAGGTTTAGGTTTCTCCACTCGAATAGAAGTTCCTGAAGCAATGGCTTCATGCTTTGCAAGTAGACGCTGCAAGTCATCGTTCAGTGCTAGTCCTTCACAAAGCAGTGATTCATCCCTGAAAGAATTGTAAAATTAGCATAGGGAAACTGTTTGCAGTAAAAACCAAACAGCATGGAATTTCCTCTTGTTATTGTAAGCCAAGTTACCACCAACATAAAATCAACATGGACACATGCAATTGTTGGAAACTTACATCTGCCACACATGCCAGTTAGGATTGTATGTATCTTAAAGATATTGGGTTCCACTAATTCTAAGACAGAATGTGCATTGTTCAAAGAAATCTAGAAGGATGAAAAATCCCATGGCTGACCTTCGATTTTCTTTTTTTATATAGATAACGAGAATTGTATTGATAAGGAAAAGAGATGTACAAGTTATGGGGGAATGCCCTTCAAAGGTAATGGAAAAAGTAATATATATAGTCATGGACTCATGGTTAAAAGAACACAGACAACCATTTACATCATATGCATAATGTGAGAAGTAATAGAAGGCCTTACAAGGTGTACCACTCTTTTTTTGTATGTACGACATTGTCCAACCAGGTCGACGATTACCTCCTTTTTAAGCCCCTGATTTGGAACAAAGATCACTCAACTGAATTTTGTTAAATGAGCATTCTTTATTGAGATACTGATATAATAAAGTACCTGTTTGGTACTTGCAATTCTAATTAGACTTATAAATTGTGCTAAATTCTATGAAGTGGATCTTCTCTGTAGTCAAATTCAGGCCAAGAATATTTTAACTCTACTTCATGTTTTGCCAATTCAGGTTCAACCTCCCATAGGTTCTACACAAACAGATAAGAATCACAATAATAGTAAAAAGGCAATGAGTGTGGACTATTAGTACTAACAGCAAAAAGACAATAACAGCAAACAGTAGAGGCAGCCATTAATCATTAACAAAAGAAAACGAAGTAGATGCAGAGAACCCTTTTGGGCTATTAGTACTATCTCAAAGAGACCCAGCCTAGCATAACTCCATTTAGTATGGTTTAGTTTTTGACCTCCTCCTGCATTGTCTGGTAGATTTATCCATGAGTGTGGCTGCAATAATTGCCCAGCTGTACCACAAAATACAACAACTAAACACATCATTTCCATTTAGATACAACTGGCCAAGGAATAAACACCAAAAAGATTCAAGTAAATTAAATCAAAACAGAGGACAAAGAAGAAGAGTCAAACCTGTTGAGTCCATGTAACTATATGTTGCTCTTTTCATTGAGTTATTCAAGAACCAATACTCTTCTCTTCTCATTCCCTATGTGAGAATATGGGGCCACCAATTGTGACCTCATTGTTTCCCATTGGATACAAGAGCAAAATATAACCTAATCTATCATAATATATTAACATAACGATATCAAATGTACCAATCCATTGACATAATAACAACCTAATGTGTCAATCCATAGTTTCAAAATATAACCTAATCCATGTCAATCAATAAGCAAGCCAAAATAGTAAAATAACCAGATGCAAGTCAATACTAACAAAAACAAAACATATGTACTAAAAACTAAAATAACTAGCTAACTACTTTTGCTAGCACCATCCTTATTAACCATCTTTTCTAACATCTTCCTCTTTCCTCTTTCATTTCTAGCGAGAAATGCCCGGGAAAGTTTGTCATCACCATTTAAGATTCTGAATGCATCATCGAGGAAATCAAACTCAAAACCTTCGATCTTCATCACTTTTGCATACAAGTCTGATGCATACGCAGCCTCAACGTCTATATGCATTGCTTTGGCTATCTTATCCATACTCGTTGCTACACGATCAATAATTTGGACTAATTCATCAGACACACGAGGCTTCTTTCCATGACGTCTGGACGTAGATGATGTAGCTTGAGGACCTTTGCTTTGTTCGATCGATGCTTCTGTGACCTTGGCAATATCGTAAATTCCAAACTCTTTGTTCATTCTTGGGAATTGTTCAACATTTGCACAGTCAAACTCATCACCAAAATCAAGGCCCGCTTCAGCCATGCTTCCAGTCGCTTGATCCTCGCCAACAACTATTCCCATCTCTACCCAATTTTCAATAGTCTTATATTGAAAATCAGCAGCATCAGGGTGTACCTGTAGATAATAAAAGTTAATTCTGATAGAAACATAAATAAAATATGAGCTTTAAAAAACTTGTTACTTACTTATATATATTATACCTTAATGTAGTCATTCCAAACATTATCATCTGCGATGATTGTCTAAGTTGTTGCATCAAAACCGAAGCCACTTACGGTCAAAAGCTTCTTAATAGCCAAACATTGCTTTTTGATAGTCTTCATCCGATTCTTTATATGGTCGTGTCTTATGTCCTTATTGAATCTTGAACTTAGATCATTGCATACAGTTGTAAATGCTTTTGTCTTGAATGTCTTGTCAATTTTGTTACCAAGAGCTGCTTGTTCTACAAGACCCTCTATCAGACAACGATCCATTATACTCGTCCACCTTAATTGATTTCCTTTTTTCTCATGTTTCTTCTTGTTACTACTTTCTTCTTTTGATTCTGAACTTTTCATCTCTTCACATACAAATCAAGGAGTACAAATAGGTATTATAAACAAGGTAGAAAACGTTTAAAATAAGACCCTCTATCAGATAACGATTCATGTCAAGAAAGTAAAAGGAATAATAGTAAACATTAAGAGAAACACAATTGAGTAAGTTAACTAAATAAGTTTAAAAATTCACATAAGCATCATCTAATTCATACTCAACTAGGAAATATAATTTACTCAACTATATAACTGAACGAGCTTAATATTCACAAATATAATAAAAAAAGACAAGTTAGTCAACTACATAACATGTTCAAAAAACGTTTTACAAGTTAACTCAATAACATGACATCACAGGTTAACTCAATTTCTGCGACCACGTCTAAAATCTGCATACATGGATGCAGCTATTTCATCTCTTGTACTCGCCCACCTACTATGCTCATCTCTTTATTCTCTTTGTGTCATACGTGATCCTAATTGTTATCTTTGTAACTCTTGATCCGTTTCTTGCATAAACTGATCATTCAGTTCTACACCCATAATGTAGTTGTGGATAACACAACAAGCTACCACTACTTTAACTTGGTTGGCAAATGAAAAATGAGGTGTAGAATCTAATATTGGAAATCGTTTTTTCAACACTCCAAATACTCGTTCAATACAATTCCGTAGTGATGAATGACGATGATTGAACAACTCATCTTAGCTTTCAGGAATCCTTCCACTATATTCATTCAAGTGATAGCGTGTACCACGATATGGGGCAAGAAAACCAGGTCGATTCCCATATCCCGCATCAACTAGATAATATTTACCTACACAAAAAAGTTTTCAAAAGTCATTATCTACCTACACAAAAAGTTTTCAAAAGTCATTAAAATTAATACTTATTTACTAATTTATAATTGCCAATACCTTCGGGGACTACTAATTTATTTTTCTTCTTTAATGCATCGGCCAAGACAACTAGATCCGCAGCAGATCCTTCCCAACCGGCTAATACATACATGAACTTAAGGTCAAATGAACATGCTGTCATTATATTTTGCGTGGTATATAACTTTTGACCACGAAACCTAGCCTGATCTTCGATGGGCACTGAACATTTAATATGTGTCCCATCAATCGCTCCCACGCAATCCTATTAAATAATTAAATCGATTGTAAGAATAATATAAAATGCAAACAAATATACTCATTTCTATATATAAGGAAATAGTTACATGTATACCTTAAAGTACGGCCAAAATCTACGATCGTTCCTTATTTCTGGCGGTGCTTCAATTCCAACTGGTTGTCTAACTAAATCCTTGTACATGCTAAGTATTGTCTGCAATACGTTGTTGAAGTACCGACTAACCGTTTCTCTTGAATGGCTGAACGGAAAAGAAATCACTCGATTTCTAACATTATGGCTTACCGTGTGCAGAAACATAACCACTTGCTCTTCCACACTAACGTTAAGAGAATCACGTACTCGTGAAGTTTCTCTTAAGATAGAACACAGCCTGTAAAAACACTCCTTACTCATTCTTACTTGATTTAAACAATCTCTATTTCTCCCGTTAATTATTCGATTCACAAATATTTTTCTCTCTTCATCCCTATTGACGGAAGGTGCTCTTTTAAGACATTTTGTATAGTAAGCTACAAGGAGACAGGCAAAGCCTGCTGCAGTAGAAGCTAAAATGCCAGCTTTGACCTTACGCTTGTCAATTATGCGATGAATTCTCATATCTAAAACATAGAATAAGTATGTTAAACTTTGACACCTATTATACGTACATAATTAAATGAAAATTTTAAACTTATTGATTTCAACCTAGAAGTGGTGACAGTGGTGGAGGTGGTGGTGATGGCTACGAGAACCAAAACCTAATTAAACTTATAATATAACACTTAGAACCAAAACCTAATTAAACTCCCAGACGAAGAAAAACCAACATATTTAAGCTGAAAAATCGATTAGAACATAAACGATACATACCTAGAAGGATTCATCCAAATTCCAAAACACTTCCTCATAATCATTTTTTTTTAAAAAGTCCTATTCTAGAGAATATAAATCTAACCTACAGAAACTCGAAATTTGAAGCAATTTCAGTGATTGATTTTAAATGCACAAAAAAAAAAATAGAACTGATTATAGCTAAATAATATACAAGAGATTGAGAATTACAAACGATACCTACGGAAACACAAAATGAAAAACCCCCAAAAAAATCCACAAACATATAACATCAAAGTACACGGTGATCTACAGTGAGATTAACATCAAATGAACCAAAAAACACAGAAAATCACATAGACTGGAAGAAAATCATATCTATCACTAACAAAATCAAAATCACAACAGCTTACTCGATTTCAATCAAAACAACCTCAAAATAAAGAAGAAATTTCGCAAAAAAATGAAGAAACTCGAGATTCTAACACTTACTGAACAGATTTCGTGGATCAGTTGCAGAGACGAGGATCTATTAAGCCTTTGATTTGAACAAAATGCATGAGAAACGAAGAAAGATATGAAGAAAAGGAGATCTAAGGCCACTCCATTAAGCAGAGAAAGCAACAAAAGCTTAATAACAGAAATGTTGCAGAAAGAAAATCAAATGTTTGGGGCTTTTTTTAGCTAAAAAAAATCCATCAATTCCTTCTACATTATATGGAAATATGATCTAACGAAACCAGGAAGAACATCTACGAACAGAGAACAATCAAGCACAATCCCATATTGTTTGAATCGAGATTCAAAAACCTAGATTTCAGATCTAGGTTTAGTAGTGAGAGATTGAGTTTAAGGGAGAGATTATACCTGCAAATCGATCTGAACGTACAAAGATTTAGAATCAAAGTTGATCTTGCCGTCGGCGGTGGAGAATGAAGAACAAAGAGAGGAACGTCGAGCGTCGAGCAGAATTGAGAGAAATAACTTCTCTCCCTTTTTAAAAGAAAAGTTTTCCTTCTTTATAATGGGGAAACATTTCCAAGGGAGAAAACTTTTCTAAGAAAAAATATATTTTCCATGACACCAAACACTAGAAAATGTTATTTTCCTTTGGAAATCATTTTCATCAACTGTTTTCCTTGCAAACAAACAGAGCCTAAATGGGTGCATATATATATAGAAAGAAAACAGTTGAAAGATTTACTCCTTAAAGAAGAAAATAATACCAAATAGAATCTCAAAGAACTTTAAAGTTACCTTAAAATTCTCCGAGCAAAGCACATTTCTATTGACTTAATAATGGGAGAAGCCACACAGCGAAACCACAAAGCAAGTGTCTCACCCTGTAGATCAAAGTAATAGCAATATGTAGTTATGACCCAGCCTAAGGGTGCAAGTCACAATAGTCAAAATGAGTAAACCAACAACACAGCAATGAAGTCAGATATTAACCGTTGACTGGCTGTTAAAAACGAGATGAAGAAGCACATAAAACGAACGGAACTCAGCTTCATTCTCATTAATGTTGAAACTTCGATTGGCATCATACAAGCCATAAAGAGATGCAAGGGATTTGGTAAGTTGCTCCATCTTGAGGTAACGCACAGAAGAAATTTGGATTGCCAGTACACTTGAGAAGCTTGTGGTGGGAAATGATATGAAATTTAACCTGTCTAATGAAACATATCTGTAATTGTGCCATAACATGCAGCTTGTAACTGTTTCCATTGCTTGAAGTTTATACAAGTATGCAGCACAAAGTATGACTACCAAACTGCATGCTTCCTATATGTGTTATATTATCATATATGAAAAGGAAAAAAAAAATCATATTGCCCAGGCATGCAGCTTCATGTGGGTCTCAACAGCAAGAAATGCAACAAATAGACAAATGGCAGTTGCATTTCCCTACAACTATGGTTTCAACACAAACACTGCCACAAAAATTTTCTGCAATATAAGAAAAGACGTAGAGCATGGAGTGATTAATCTCATTCAAAGGCCACTACTATTATTTGTTGGCAATTGTTTTGAAGAAAAGACAGAAAGAAGAGAAGACGCAAAATTGATTGGAATTGTATTCGTTGTACAATGTCTTCACAAAGATGAACCAACTTATCTTTTATTCTTATAAACTTGATAGTTAGAGATTAACTTCTTCTAGTTGAAAAATAGATTGTTATCTAGACATGCACACAGTGAATGGAATTCCACATGGTGTAACGTTTGGTATGATGTCTGTTTTAAGATCTTTCACAAATATAGACACTGCCACTAGGAGTACTTTCGCAATACAACTAAAATGAGTTGCAGAAATATAATGTTCAGTATATAGTCTCGGTTACTAGAGGATGGCATATTTAGTAATCAAATGTTTCATCAGGAACAAAGATACAGGAAGAAAAAAAAATTATCCACATAATCCAACATGGCAAGCTAAACCCACTGACATTCACTTATCTGCAGATCATATATGAATGTGGTGAATACTTATTTATTCTAGATACCCAAGGCGGAGGATAATTTCTGTGCTGCAACCTGTCGTGGGTTTATACAGACCTTGTACCAAGGACAATATTTTTTTTTGTGATCAGTAATAGCAATTTTATAGACAGAAAGGAGATTCACAAATTATGAATCCCCAAGATACAATAAAAAGACTACACTAAGCATAACACAAAGAAAGCTCCTCCCCTTTTACGATTACAATATGACCTCGTCAAATCCTATCTCAACTAAGTCATACTTAGCGGAGACCCAATCTCGCAACAACGCGCAAGTGCAAGTACTCACTCTCTCCCAGGTCAACTCGGAATTCTCAAACACCCTCATGTTCCGCTCTTTCCACAAGGACCATGAAACTACCCCTGAAATAAAGGGCCAAATGAGATCCACCGGGCTATCTAACCATGCTGAGAGCCAACCGGACAGCAACGCCTGAAAAGAAGCAGGAAACACCCACGTGACCCCAATCTGCGACAAAAAATACCACCAAAGTCGCTTTGCAAACTGGCAATGAATCAACAGATGATCAACCGATTCCGCCTTCACGAGGCACAAACAAAAACGATTAGGAAAGCTTCATCCCCTCTTCCTCAAATTGTCCAAGGTCAGGATCTTGTCTAAATAAGCCAACCAAAGGAAGACAGAGACTTTGAAAGGCAACCCATTGACCCAAACCAACTTACTTGGGAACGCCTCTAATCCTCCCGGATTAGCTTCTTGCAAATATGCTTTCACAAAAAATCACCCACTAGAGTTGGCGGCCCAGACCCGGTGATCCCTAACGACTCCCCCACCTTCACCGATTCGAGCAAGGACAACAACGAAGCAAAGTCCCTAATTTCCTAGTCATTAAGCGAGCGGCTAAAAAAGAGGTTCCAAATCACAACCCCTGCTCTCCTAGTATACATATCCGCGATTGATGCTGTCTTAGCAGAGGATAGAAGGAAGAAAGTCCTGAATGTTTGCACCAAAGGGCAAAGCCCACACCAATGATCGAACCAAAATTTAATGTCCACCCCATCTCCAATCACCAAACGAGTATATTTAACATATTTGGACCAACCTGCTGCAATGCCCTTCCAAAGACCGACCCCATGCGGGCCCCTAAGAATCCTAGGCTCCCAACGATCTCTACAACCATGCCGCGCCACTATCACCCTTCTCCAAAGGCTAACTTCTTCAACCCCGAAACACCATAGCCACTTGCCCAATAACGCCTCATTTACTGCCTTTATGGACCAAATGCTTAGCCCCCTCTCTCTTTAGGCAAATTCATTGCCACCTCACCAAATGAAGCTTCTTCCGCACCACCTTCTCATTCCATAGGAAATCCCTTTGCAGCCTTTCCAACTGGGAAGCTACCGAAATAGGAATTCTGAAAAGGGAGAGAAAATACGTCGGTAGACTACATAACACACTCTTTAGTAAGACTAGCCTGCCACCTTTAGACAGCAACGATGATTTCCACCCCAATAACCTCCTCTGAAAACGCTCCACAACCGGCTCCCAATCCGACTTAGATTTGAAGGATGCCTCCAAAGGAATGCCCAAATACTTAGTAGGAAGAGACCCGGTGTAGAGCCCCGGACCCTTTTCACATTTAATGCATGACACTTTCGTTGCCATTTTGCCTTTAAAGAGGTATAATTAATAAATAAGGAAGAAATTGGAAATTCCAAAATGTCAGAAATGTTCATTTTCGAAGTACGAACCCAACGCAAGTTGAATCGTCAAAATCGGACGAACGAGTCAAAAGATATAGCCAAAACAGTCTGGACCTGCAGGCAATCGTAGCTCGGAAGGCACTAAGGACGTAGCTCGGAAGGCACTAAGGACGTAGCTCTGATAACGTGCTCTGACAACGTGCTCTGATAAGGCACAGACAACGTACTCTAATAACGTAGCTCTAGCTCTGATAACGTATACGTTGTGCATCCGTTGTGCAACAGACAACGGGTACGTTGTGCAGCAGACAACGTGTACGTTGTACAGCAAACAACGTGTACGTTGTACAGCTCACGACGGGCACGTTGTACATAAGACAACGGACAACGACCTCAGCACTATGCACAACACAACGTGACAACGGGTTCGGCACCCTTCACAGCACAACGTACTCGGCACTATTCACAGCACAACGTGTTCAGCACTATTCACAGCACAACGTGTTCAGTACTATTCACAGCACAACGTGTTCAGCACTATTCACAGCACAACGTGTTCAGCACTATTCACAGTACAACGTGTTCAGCACTATTCACAGCACAACGTGTTCGGCATTATTCACAGCACAACGTGTTTGGCACTATTCACAGCACAACGTGTTTGACACTATTCACAGCTCAACGTGTTCGGCACTCGTGTTTTTGCAGAAATTTCAGTAAGGGTATTATGGTCTTTTGGTCGGTTCACTCTTACCTTAAGAGTTTAACCCGAGCCTTTAGGGCTCATTCTCAACACTTAGAGGATTTGGGGGATTAGAAGAGAGGAGAAAGGGTTTCCTAAACTAGGGTTTTGCTTTTGGAGAAGAATCAAAGGGGTTTTGAGACCCTAGATCACTTCCAGTCCGGTTTTTCTCCAAGATCACGGCTCAAGCACTCGTGGAGAGCGTTCCCCAAGCTAGGGCAACACCTCACAGTCGTTTTTGGAAGGGGTTTCTTCCTCATTTCTTCAAGGTCGGTACTTCTTACTACCCTCCTAGTTATAGTTCCTCTTTTCCCTTTATTTCTTTTGATTTTCTTTCATTTACACATGTGCTATGAGATGGATGGTTGTGAATGGTGAATGGAGATGGAATGGGCGATTGGATGCCAAGTGTTGTGTTGTGATGATTAAAATGGGGAGGGCATTGTATCCATAATAAACACACCTTTATGATTTGAGTAGACTCACCTAGAAAAGCATGATTTAGGTTTAAATAAATAATGAATAATGAACACACCATGTTTGATGAAATGCCAAGGTGAATAAAATGAGTTGTAAATTAGGAAATGCATGCCTAATAAATTATGAATATTGCTAGGGCCTATGATAGTGTGTTTTCTTGCTTTCCCTAAATGATATGAATATTACATTGCTCAATCATTGATGTTATATGTGTTGTGAAATTACCCAAATGTCATATTTAAATTTAAATGCAAGTATGTACACGGTTTCCACGAGCACGGCATGCATGACATGATTTATCGAGGTTTTCAAGAACATGGTTAGAGGTGGGACATATCCTACGATATGTTTTACCTCGCTTTTCACAAGAAAACAAGAACCAACATTCCACGAGGGGTCTCCCCTCACTCACAAGTGCATATCATGAAGAAGGGCCTCCCTTCCCTCGCAAGTACATACATATCATGAAGAAGGGTCTCCCTTCCCTCGCAAGTGCATTGCATAAAGAAGGGTCTCCCTTCCCTCTCAAGGCATCTCTCAAGCGCATCTCACAAGGATATCTCACAAGTTACATGATCACAAGCAAGCACGCATGACATGCATGACATGACACGTACGACACGCTCGACAAGATCAAGTAAGACAAACACGACAAGCTTTCAAGTACGAAAAGATATTTCAAGCCAAGTCAAGTGCACGATGTTTTCAAGAGGTTTTATCGGCTTTCTACGAAATACAAGCATGATTATAAATTGCTTTACTTCCTTGTATGATATGAATTGTTTCCGTCTAACATATATGAATTGCTCATGATTTATGTATTACCATTTTTATGCTATGACTATTGGTTAGTATTTGGTACCCGCTGAGTATTCCATGCTCAGCCGTACTTCTTATGTCGGCAGGTTCTGAGGGAGCTGCTGCTCCATTTAATGTTTGTGCTCCTGGTCCATGGGTGGAAGAGGAGTACGTCGAGGAGCCTTTGGAGGAACCTCCCGTAGAGGGTTATCAGTAGGTGGTGTTAGATTCTAAGTGGATTGGCTGTGGGCGAGCATGAGTGATTATATCCATGTATTTTGGCGGGCATGTCCGCACTTTCTTTGTTTTGATTTCTTTGTATTAAACTTGGACCATGTGTATATACTTAGAGGTTGTTAGACTTCCGCTGTGTTTTATAGTTATGTTTCCGCTGTCATCCTCTATTGTATATGCTCTGTGGGTTTTTGCAGGTTGGTTTGTCAAGCAAGTCATGTAAGCCATGATTAGTCGTCCAAAGTTCACTCTAACTCCTAGGGTGGGTTTTGGGTCGCGACACCCGGTCCTACAACCCAGACAATTAGCCAACAACTCCAAGTTTGGTACTTCCCCCACTGCAAAAATCAAATTTTTCTGCAGGTTGATTCTTAAACCAGAAACGGCTTCGAAGCACCGAAAAGGTACCCGATGTGAGTAAGGTGTCTTTCCGAAGCACCACAAAATAACAAGATATCATCAGCAAACTAGAGATGCGAAATCAGAACCTCCGATCTACCCAACCTCGAAACCACCCCAAACAACCTTAGATGCCTTCCTAATCATCCTACTCAGAGCTTCCGACACAATAATAAACAGTAGGGGAGAAAGAAGGTCACCTTGACACAAACCCTTGGAACTTTTAAAAAAATTCATAAGGAGAACCATTTAACAGCACTGAGTATAAAGGGGAAGAATAACAACACTTCATCCAAGCACGCCACTTTGGCCCGAACCCCATCCAACTAAGAGAATAGTCCAAAAAACCCAAATTCACATGATCAAACGCCTTCTTCATGTCAATCTTGCATAATACCCCTGGGTCCCTCCTCTTCAGCCGTTCATCTACCACTTCATTAGCAATAAAAAATAAATCCTATAAAAGCAGTGTTACCTAGGCACTTCAGTTTTCCCCAAATTTTGCCTAGGCACACCTTAGCACGACACGACACGACACTCCATGGTAAGACATGACACTCCTTGGTACGTGCCTATATTGTGCCATGGTCATGTCAACATTATGATTAGGTATGTGATGCTTCAAGTAGGCCATGTAATTTTAACATATATATATATATATATATTGGATTGTTAGGAAATTTTTGTCATGTGTACTTTTTTCGGCAACATAGAGGAAAACTTCTTAAGAGAGCAACGCCGCCAACAATGATCAATAGGTATGTCTCTCTCTCTCTCTCTCTCTCTCTATCTCTCATTACTCTTAGGATTCTCTATATGACTGTTCTTTTATAACTTTGGTTTATACTTAAAAAAAATATTAGGAACAGGTGGTTCCCCCTCTCTCTATTCCTATTCTTAAAAAATCTAAAGGTCCATGCCACCGTATTGGGATTTTCTGAGCTTGTTATGTTCGTACACCTCTAGATACCTAGACACTTGGCACCCGTACCACGTGCCTAGGTAACATTGCATAAAAGATACTCACAAGTAAATCTATGGTTTTATTACTCCGAACACAGATTTTAAGCATTGTTTATAAATTACATGGATTTAAAACTGTGCTCCCGTGAATACACTATCAAGTGAAAATGGATTTCCATGTTTCCAACTGGGAGCACTCTCTAGCTCGTGAAAATATATAAAGGATGCAATACTTATGTTGGCCTGCATTGAGAAACCGGTCTCAGATATACATCAAAAACATGTAGGGTACAACAAATAACTAGCTGCCTCAGGAACTTGACTCAAGGTAATAGCTTGGAAGTCGGTTATGCTTGAGAATCACTAGAGTCAACTTGTAAAGCCATGTCATTTTCATTTTTTACTTTCTAAAAATAACTGGGAAGGCTTGGATGATGATGTTAAAAATAGAAGGAAGTAAAATATATGGCATGGTTGAGCCTTTTCCTAAAGTTCGTCTTATCAAAACAAAAGATCTACAACTCAAAAGCCACAATATAAGTCACTCCTAATATATGAATTACCAAGTACCAGTCCAATAAATTTTCTTTAAATTATGTTTATAAGTCACTCCAAATATGTTTATAAGAAAAAATTATGGCATGAAAAACAAAAGAAAGAAAACGAGATGGGTGAGAAGAGAAAACAGATATAGAAAGATGGAAAATGAAAAAGAGTCATGTAACGGATAAAATTCGTGTACCAGCTCAGCGTTGTGGGACGAGCTCGTTTTTGTCGTTTTGTTCACGAAAGTGACACGTGTTCACGAGTTGGGGCCACGTGCTTAAAATATAAGGGTCACACGTTGTCTGACGTACAACGATCCCGTTGTGCGCATTGCGACATCTTTGTTCTCACGAAGAACAACGTTTCCGTTGTGGTCTCGACAACGAGCTCGTTGTCTGAAGCACAACGTGAGCGTTGTGCTCTTGACAACGTCAATTGTCGTTACGCGAACAACGAGTCCGTTGTCTCACTGACAACGATGTCGTGCTGTGTTTTAAGGCATCTACGTCGTAACCGAGCTTAAGTCGACAACGAGACCGGCTCGTAGGAGGAAGTGATCAGGAGGCGATCCATAATTCCGACAAGCGTGCCGAACGTGTCGTTTCGTGCCGAAAGCACTGTCTTGGCATTTAATGCTGGTCACTTCTGCGTACCGACCGATCCCGTCCGATTGGACTTATAGGAGGCTCTCACGTGTAATGCAACCGGCGGCAGATATATGCAAGATATTTGGCAATGAGTGCAAAGACACGTGGTATGGACACCTATGGCCATCCATGGTCATCGATGGCCATACCAACCTTGCCCTATATAAACCCCGTGATTTTTAGTGCACAAGACAGTGGTTCAGAAACCCAGATCCGAGAAGACGCGTTCAGGGCCTTTAGTGTCTTGCGTATTTTTCAGTGATTGTTCTTGCGTTTACTATTCATCATCTTCTACCCTTACTGACTTTACCATCGGAGTACAGGTCAGGGTGCCACACCCTCCGCTCCTACCTTCTGCCAGTAAACCAAAACGTGGAAGAAGCTGCTGCTGACGCGTGTCCGTCCGGTATTTTTTCCCTCACAAAATTGGCGCCGTCTGTGGGAATCAATAAACGGACCCCCCCCCCTTTTTTTTTTCCGCTCTCTGCGATCATGACTGATCAGTCAGAAGTATTCGGGCATGAGGATCAAGCCCCTCATTCCACTTCTTTCATACCTTCTGTCGTGCACATTCCTGGAGCCAGTCCTCCGTCTGGACAACCAGAAGGGACCGTACCTTCCCCTGCTGAACTCTCTGTTTCAGATCGCGTCTTGGCGATGCTGCAACTGCAGCAGTCTGTTCTGGATCAAATCACCAGGCAGCAACAGTTGATGCAAGCGAGGCTGGAGGCGTTCGAGCATAGCAGGCTCGAGGTGGAGGAGGTGCCACTGCAGAGGCCTTCCTTGAGACGTCAGTTTGACTTCTCTTCTTCTCCTTCTGCCCCGGAGAACCGTGAGACCAGGTTTGTGCTTCTTCCTACTGAGGGGGATGTAAGGCAGCCCCCGGTTCGGGCAGAGCAGAGCATCCCTTCGGATCGTGTGGATTTCAGAGAAGGAGCAGGTAGAGAGGACCTGAGAGTGGGTACCGGAGGTGCGGACACCCAGAAGACTTGGGTAACAGCCAAGGAGGTGGAGGCTTTAATCGGTGCTCGCGTTAAAAGCATGAAGGGAGGGGTCCCTGACCACTTTGCTCAGTCAGCAAAGGAGAACGTTGAGAACTCTCCTTTTACGGATGCTATCAACCAGTCTTATACTTCTTCCAAGTTCATAACTCCGACCTTCTCCATGTATACTGGAAAGACAGATCCGGAGGAGCATTTGTTTGACTTCAAGCATGCGATGGCTGTTCGCAACCCAGATGATGATCTTTATTGTAAGGCTTTCCCTAGCAGCCTGTCGGGAGCAGCATCGAAGTGGTTTCGGAACCTACCTCCTGGCTCCATCAGCAACTTCTCAGAGCTCAGGTCGGCCTTTATTGATCGCTTCATCATCAATAAGAAGAAGAAGGCAGGTGCAGATACTCTCTTCTCTTTGAGGATGAAGCCGGCCGAATCCTTGAAGGACTTCATTTCGCGTTTCACCGATGAAGTCCACGATATTGACAAGGTTGACGAAGCAAGCTGCATCGCCGCTTTCAAGAATGCTATCCCCAAGCATTCTGAGCTCTACAAGTCCTTAGCTCTTGACTATCCTGTCAAGATGGACGAGTTGTTGGTACGTGCCACCAAGTACGGGAGGTACGAGGAGGACGTATCCGTTGTGTCAGCACCAAAGCCCAGGGTGAGAGCGGTGGATGTCGTGGAGAGGGCACACCGATCATCGAAGAGGAAGGAGAAGAAGCAGCAGCACGAGTCTTCATCATCTGAGGACTCGCCACCAAGGAAGCGGAAAGAGAAAGTTGTGTATGTGACCCAGCAGGATCAGCCGGATCGGCGCCCGCTGGAGAGAAATTTTAACCAGTATCAGAACAGGACGGAGAGACGTCCTAATGACCAGCAGGCGAGGCAACCGTATCAGCCACGCCAGGTGCAGCCTCAAGTACAGCACGAGAGAGGCGTGCAGCCTAGTGAGAGGCGATCTTTTACAGATCGAGCCCCACGCATCAATTTCACAGTCAGTCCGGCGACCATCATGAAGTCAATGGAGGATCAGCCATACTTTGAGTGGCCGGCGAGGGCGGTGCCGGATATCACATCGGGACCACGGGTGCATGAGTACTGTCATTATCACAAGTGCTGTGGTCACCTCACCAACCGGTGCCGTATTCTGAGGGAATATTTAGAGAGGCTTGTTCAGGAGGGGTACTTGGGAGAGTATCTCGCTCCTAACAACGGCGGGGCGGAGCGTACCAGGGAGCCGATGTCCCAATCTCGTGGAAGAGAACCCGCCAACAATCCCAGTACCAGTGGAGGAGCTTCTTTGGGCACGATCAATGTCATTTGCCGCGTGCAAACGCCTGAAGCTGATGTGGAGAGGAACTTCAGGGCAAAGGCCAGAAAGCTGTCTCACGAGGCCGCAGTGTGCCAGGTGCAAGTGCCTAGCAGGAGCATTGAGCAGGCACTCACCTTCGCTGATCGTGATCTGGCAGGAGTGATCCAACCTCACTATGATGCTCTTGTTCTCACCATGAGAATAGGAGACTTTGACATCAAGAGAGTGCTCGTGGATTCGGGGAGTGGAGCGGACATTTTGTACCTTCATGCTTTCACTCAGATGAAGCTGGATCCTTCCGTCCTCATCCCTGCTCAGACTCCCTTGTATGGATTTGATGGCAGCTCGATGAAGCCTGTAGGCGACGTTGTCTTGCCCGTTGTGGCTGGACCCGTTGTCCTCCTGACCAGGTTTTCTGTTCTGGATGCGCCATCACCATACAATGCCATCTTGGGTCGCTGGTGGACCCATGAGATGAAGGCTGTCCCGTCCTCGTACTACCAGGTGTTGAAGTATCCAACGCAGGACGGGCCTCGGGAGATCCGAGGTGATCAGTTGGCTTCGCAGAAGTGCGATTTTCCAGCTTCCGTTGTGCCTTCGTAGCAGTTACAGGTCGTTCCCGTTGTGGAAGAGAGCTCGGAGGCATCGTTGTGCAACCCTTCCGTTGAGCCCACGAAAGCCGTCAATTTGGGAACGGAAGAAGAGCCAAAGGTGTTGCAGGTCGGGACGAGCTTGACAACGGAGGAGGAGCTCGAGTTGCTGTGTTTTCTTAGGCAGAATCTTGATGTCTTTGCTTGGTCTCACAAAGACATGACTGGCATCGATCCGGGAGTTATCTGCCACCACCTCAATGCTGATCCTGCCATCCCTCCAGTGAAGCAGAAACCTCGGAGGCTTGCTCCAGCTTATCATGATGCAGTGAATGAGGAGATTGACAAGCTGATCCAGTTCGGGTTCATTCAGGAGGTGCAGTATCCTGATTGGATAGCCAATGTTGTGGCGGTACCTAAGAAGAATGGGAAGGTGAGAGTCTGCATTGACTTTACTGGGGTCAACAAGGCGTGCCCCAAGGACTTTTTTCCCATGCCAAGGATAGACAGGCTCATCAATGCCACTGCCGGCCACGAGATGTTATCCTTCATGGATGGTTATTCGGGCTATAACCAGATCCTACTGGCGGAAGCAGATCGAGAGAAGACCACCTTCATAACAGAGCGAGGTTTGTTCTGTTATCGGGTGATGCCTTTTGGCTTGAAGAATGCAGGTGCCACCTATCAACGTCTGATGAATCTCATGTTCGGGTCACTCCTTGGCAAGACGGTTGAAGTGTACATCGACGATATCGTTGTGAAGAGTCGAGTACGAGGTGCTCTCGTGGCAGACCTTGCTGAACCTTTCTCTGTGCTGCGATCTTTCAATCTGAAGATCAACCCAGAGAAATGCACCTTTGGAGTCACCTCGGGGAAATTTTTGGGTTATCTTGTGAGTCAGCGGGGGATTGAGGCTAATCCAGCTCAAATCCGTGCTTTACTGGACATGCCAGAGCCTAAGTCGAAGAAGGAGATCCAGAAGCTGACAGGCCGGATTGCTGCGCTCAACCGATTTATCTCCAAGTCATCCGATCGTTGCAAGCCTCTGTTCGAGCTGTTGAGGAAGGACTCCATTTTTGCGTGGACCCCAGAGTGTTCCCGAGCTTTCCTTGCCTTGAAAGAGTATTTAGGGTCAGCTCCTATCCTCTCAGTGCCAGAGCCAGGTGAAATCTTATATCTTTATTTGTCTGTTTCAGAGCAAGCCCTTGGTTCCGTCCTGGTGAGGAGCTGTGATGGCGTGGAGAAGCCTGTCTACTTCATCAGCAAGACCTTTCTCAAAGCAGAGAGCAACTATAGCAAGCTCGAGAAGGTGTGTCTGGCTCTTGTCTTTTCTGCAGAGAAGCTTCGTCCGTACTTCCATGCTCATTCTGTCGTTGTCATCACAACGTATCCTTTGAAAGTCGTGCTGGGACGACCCGAGCTGGCAGGAAGGATGTCAAAGTGGGCGGTAGCTCTGAGTGAGTTCGATATCCAGTATCGAGCCAGGAGTTCAGAGAAGGGGCAAGCGATGGCGGGTTTTCTTTCTGATTTCCCTGTGGAAGAGGAGGCAGAGGACACGGTTGTTGATCTACGGGAGCTCCCAATTGAAGTTGACAACGAAGATGCCGTTGTGGAAGGAGCCGAGTCGTCGGAGTGGAGCGGTTGGCTGTTATACGTAGATGGATCTTCCAATTTCAGTGGCTCAGGATTGGGCGTTGTGCTTGTAAGCCCGGATAACATCAAGGTGCAGAAAATGTCGCGTCTTGGGTTCACTGCCTCCAACAACGAAGCCGAGTACGAAGCCTTACTCCTTGGGTTGGAGAGCGCACGGGAGCTGCAGATCTCCACGTTGAGAGTGTTTTGTGATTCACAGCTCGTGGTGAATCAGGTGAATGGTGTTTATGAATGCAAGGACGATCGGATGAAGCAGTATGCTACTCTCGTTCGTTCGTTGTGTGAAGCATTCGCCGTTGTGGAGATTAGGCACACCCGGAGGGATGAGAACAGGCATGCTGATGCTTTGGCATATCTAGCTTCCATGGTGCAGGCTGGCGAGCCCAAGGCTATTCTGATGGAGTTTCAAGAATATCCTTCAATAGCTCTTCAGGCACAGCGAGAAGTGTTCTTTGTCAATCCAGTCCCGAGCTGGATGACAGGGTTGGTGGCTTACCTGAAGGACGGAGTTCTCCCTATCAGTGTGAGGGAGTCAAGACGCATTCAGTTTAAGGCATCTCGTTATACCTTGGTGCAAGGAGAATTGTTCAGGAAATCTTTTGGTGGTCCCTTGCTGAAGTGTGTTCATCCTGCAGACGTGGAGAAGATACTTGCTGAGCTACATGAAGGTATATGTGGCATTCATTCGGGCGGGAGAACCATTGCCCATCGAGCCCTGGGGCAAGGCTACTTTTGGCCTTACATGCAGGCCGACGCTCAGAAGTACGTGAAGAGGTGCAGCCAGTGCCAGCGGTTTGCTCGCTTGATTCATGCTCCAGCTCAAGAACTCAGCACTATATCCCAACCTTGGCCATTTGCGCGGTGGGGACTTGACATCGTGGGACCTTTCCCGAGGGCTCCAGGGAATCTGATCTTCCTTTTGGTGGCAACTGACTACTTCTCGCGGTGGATTGAAGCCGTTCCCCTTGCACGTATCAGAGAACAAGAGGTGAAGAAATTCTTGTGGGAACACATCGTCTGTAGATTTGGCATACCGCAGTCTATCGTTACTGACAACGGGAAGCAGTTCTCAGGTCGGCTGATTGCCGACTTTTGCAGCGAGCTGAAGATCAAGCACGTCTTCTCTTCCCCTTATTATCCCCAAGGGAATGGATTGGCCGAAGCGGCCAACAAGAGCATTCTCAATGCCTTGAAGAGAAGATTGGAAGATTCGAAGGGGAAGTGGACCACCGAACTGCACAACGTTTTGTGGGGGTACAGAACGACTCCAAGGAGTCCTACCAATGAAACTCCTTTCTCTTTAGCGTATGGCATGGAGGCTGTCATCCCTACAGAGATCAGTTTGCCTACAGTGCGTTCTTGGCACAGCAAGAAGAGGGATGAAGAGAAAGATCAGAACACAGTACTCATGGCTATTCATCTTGACCTGCTAGAAGAGAGACGAGAAGATGCCAACATTCAGATGAGGAGGTACCAGCAGCGATTGAGGAAAGCCTACAACAAGAAAGTACGACGGAGAGTGCTACAGGTCGGTGATCTCGTCCTCCGAAGAGTGTTCCAGAATACGAGAGAGCTTAACAGTGGCAAGTTGGGACCGAACTGGGAAGGGCCCTATATCGTAGAACGATTGGGGAGTCCTGGAGTCTGCTACTTGAAAGACTTGCAAGGTAACCTCATCTCAAAATCTTGGAACATCATGAATCTGAGGCAATTCTTTCAATAGAATCTGAGATGTGCTGTTTACATGCATCGTTGTGCTTACAAGTATTTTCAGTGATCTTACATAATCATAATGCTCATATTCCAACATGTGATTCGCCATACTATGTGCCTGCTCGTTGTGTGCTCGGTCATTGTTTACATTGTTCACTATCTAGTTCATCAGTGCAATAGTGTGAATGTTTTGCAAGTAACTCAAATAAAGTTCTGACTGAACAACGTACTCACAACGAACACGAGTGGCTTATATAAGGATGTCATCTGAGCAAACCTAGTGGCTTAACCTAATGACATCCTCTGAGCATGTGTTTCGAAACTGAGTCACGTTGCGTTCGTCTCATGAATTTTATTTGTCAGATTGCATTCACGGTGAATCGCACGAATGATGTGCCTGGATCAGTGCTTGCTCGCAATGCTTGTTCATAAGTAGTTTTTCATAGTGCTTTGCTCGTAGTGCTTTGCTCATGGTGAACGATCGTAGTGCTTTGCTCATGGTGAACGATCGTAGTGCTTTGCTCATGGTGAACGATCATAGTGCTTTGCTCGTAGTGAACGATCATAGTGCTTTGCTCACAGTGAACGATCGTAGTGCTTTGGTCATGGTGAACGATCATAGTGCTTTGCTCGTAGTGAACGATCATAGTGCTTTGCTCACAGTGAACGATCGTAGTGCTTTGGTCATGGTGAACGATCGTAGTGCTTTGCTCGTAGTGAACGATCGCAGTGCTTTATCCGTAGTGGTAACTCGTGGTGCTCTGATCGAAGTACTTAATCGAAGTGCCCTACTAGCAGTGCTTGTTCGTTGTGCTTTAATCGTAGCGCTTTACTCATAGTGTTCTGCTCGTAGTGTTTCAATTACTCATGATGTGTTCTTTCTTATTCTGTGTGTATGCGTTATACTATGTTACGAGGTGAAAAGAAGTGCAAATTTGGCAAAGAAGAGTGATCCATTCATATCAAAAACCTATTTCAGCGATAACCTCCCATAGGAGAAAAGAGAATTTACATCAACAAGAAAGAGAAGCAGAAGCATAGACAGGGGCAAGGGATCAGAGGAGCAGGAGATCGAAGGGGCAGCAGGTCAGGCTCTGTTGCCGTAGTAGCAGGCGCAGGAGTAGAGGCTTCGGCAACGGCTTCGGCAATAGGGGCTTCCACCGGAGTAATTTCATCGGCAGCAGGAGGAAGCTCTGGGGCAGCAAGCTCGGAGTATGGCTCGGTAGGGAGGAGTGTAGGACCTTCAAGAAAGTGAGGCAGCTCGACGCCTTGTACCTCGGGCTCGTTGTCGAGCTCGATCAGTTCCTTGCTCGGGAGCTCGGAGAACGTGCTGGCGTCCTCTTCGTTGTCTTCCTTCAGGCGGCCTTGCTGGCGAAGCGAGTCAAGAACCTCTTTCTCGGTCTCAGCACGATCTTCATCCAAGAGCGTGTCCAGCTGAGACTGGTAATGCTGCTGCAGTCTCAGGGTCACGGACCTCTCGGTGTCCTCCTGAATTTTCTTGGCCTCCTCGAGCTCCTCCGCCAGTGCCCGACCTGGCTACCTCAATTTCCTCCAGTTGTCTACCCAAAGCTTGGGAGACATGCTCAAGCTCACTGATGCGCACAATAGCATTCTCAGTCTCTTGCTTGCCTTCCTTTCGGCCTCCTTTGCTGCTCGTTGCCTCAGCTTCGGCCTTTTCCCTAACCTTGGTGGCAGTGCCTAGCCTTACTTCAGCACGAGTCGTTTCGGCCTTGGCTTGAGACAGATACGAAGTCTGCCTTGAGTCTCTCCTCGACAAGAGTCTTCTGCCAGCGTCTCGTCCTGTCTTTCCAGTAGTTGACCCGTCTCGTAGCTGAGTGTAATTTGTCTTGGCTGCGATCGCAGAGCTCTTGCACGAGCGCGTTCATCTGCAAAGAGTTTGTCTGGGCGTTAGCACAACAAGAAGTAGTACTTCAAAACAAATTGAGGTAGAAGACGAGGAGGGAGAAGCTTACTGTTGCCCACGGACGACAAGGCGGCGTAGACAGGTCGTCTAAGTGGAGGGGCCACCTCAAGCGCTGTCCCTGGGATCCTCATCGATAGTTACGCTCGGGCAGCCGTCCTCTCGCTCTTCGCCGATGTCAATCACGGTCGCACTCCGACCGAGTGACGTCGGGTGACCATCCGAGCGAGGTCGGCAGCATACTGCCGGGCGACTTGTCGTGCCAGTTTCCGTTGCCGCCAAGCAACGACAGCGGAGCTCGTACCGGCTGGGGCGCAGCACAGCTCGAGAAATGGGCAGGCGCTGAGCATCCTCGTGCACTGCCGATGTCGCCTCGGCTCCTGGGTTTGTTGGGAGGAAGGAGCAGCATGACCCGACCTCTTTTTCCTTTTCCTCCGGCGTTTGTCCGCCTTGGCCTTCTTCCTGGCCTCGTGTTCGGCCGGGGCGGCCATCTTTCTCTTCGGGTCAGCAGGCGCTGTACCCTTGGAATCATGATTCTCTTTCTTCTTCGGCAATGATGGAGGTGGAGGCGGCTGGACTGCAGGGCGAGCGGACCTCGGCTTCCTGCTCAGCGGCGGTAGGTTTGAGTCGGCCATTGCTTCTTCCTCTTCTTCGGGTAGGTGGGGGAACGGTGAAGGTACAGAGGGGGAGGCGCCCTGTTGCTGTTGTTGTGGTTGTTGTTGAGTAGTTGCTGGGTTACTGGAGGAGCCCCGCCTGACGAGCTCGAGTGGTTTCCACCTAATGTATTCCCCGCCTCGAGCACGGCGGATACCAGTAAGAAGTTCTTGTTCCTCTGAGGTCAACTTCTTGTATGGAAATTTCTTTGGGTCCACTGCACACAAGAGAAAACAAAGTGAGTACAACGAGGAAGTTAGCAGGACGAGAAGATACAGTGTACAACGAGAACGTAGTCAGGACAATGGCGCACAACGGACAACGGATGACTAGTATTAACTGCTTCCACTCGGAAGAACTTGGGGACCGCGGAATTCTCTGCCTTCCGCCGCCAAGACGACGAATGGAGTTGGCTTTCCATTCCTTTCTCTGTCAAGGATGCCCGAGACGAGCTCTGGACAGTAGGGTTTCTTGTTCCACGGAAACGGATACCGCCCGTCGTCATTGCCTCGGCATCTGACGGCATGACAGAAGTTTAATAGATGCCTAGCCTCTATGGGTATAATACCCTTCCTTGAGAATTTGATCATCATTGACTAGTAATTTGTGGAAGCCCGTGCATTTGCCCCGTGCAAGTTGCAGGGTGCCGAACTTCATCCAAGACCCGGATGAAATAGGAAGCGAAGGCCCGCCTCACGCTGTGAGAGGTAGACAACTGTACAGGCAAGCGCCTGTCTTGATGGCATCATCCTGCATGAAATGAGATTGACATCGGCAGGGAAGATCGAACGTTCCCTGTAAACGATTCAGAGGCGCCAACTGAATTGGCCGAGAACTGAAGATTTTTCATGTAGCTACCAGGAGGTTCTGTGGGCTACTTGCAACTGGCCTCGGTGGTGTTGGGTAAGTGGGTCTCTGGTAAGGAGATCTACTCCCGCTTCTTTCCTAGCAGTTTCGACGGGGACCTTGGCAGCCTGGTGGTAGGAGAAATCGGAAAGAGGGACATGAACAGATATGCGCGAGCAAAACCACCTGGGACCAGAGAAGAGAGAAATGGAAAAACATAAGAAGAATAGAGATAGGGGTGCAGGGCGACGAACGGAAAAACTCAGAAAGATCGTTGAAGAGCTTGATGAGGCTGAACTTTCGGTCAAGAGAAAGATTCGCAGAGTAACAGGGCTTGATGAACAGGTGTGAGAGAGAGAGATTCGATGGATTTTAAATAGACGCTCTGTTTTGCGCATACAACCATTACGCCTTAATCGGAGGCGTACCCCTGTATCTCACAGAATTAGAGCAGTGCAAGATCGTCTTTTCACCGAGTATGATAACCTCATGGTCATTAAAGCATTCTCGAAATTTAAATCGTGATGAGACAGCCTCGTTCCGCATTGAAGAAGACGCGCGGTTCGCACGCGTGGCCAGCTGGCGTGACGTTCGAC
>CM026557.1:30550140-30707994 GCA_015143295.1 Tetracentron sinense | reverse complement strand
TAGCGAGAAATGGCGATCGGGCAGAACGTTGTACACAATTTAAGCTTCTGAATTGCTATCATCAGAGGAAGAGTCAAACTTCAAAACCTCTCTCGATTCGTCAGCAAAGGGTGCGGAAATAAAAGGCTGATTGCAATCTGCCAGCTTCTCAACGTGTCGTATGCATGCCGCGGCATCTTAGTCCATACTCGATGCTACACGTACAATAATTTGGAATTTTCAATCCGACAACGAGGCTTCTTCATGGACGTCCTGGACGTAGATTGAAGTGTAGCTGAGGGCCCTTTGCTTTGTGTCGGTCGATGCGTGTATGTGCAGACAAATCTGCGCAATATCGTAAGATTCCCCAAACTCTTGTCAAGGTTCTTGGGAATGTTAAACATTTGGCAGAGTCAAATGATAACAACCAAAAATCAAGGCCCGCTTTAACCATGCTTCAGTGCGTGTTGATCCGCGCCAACGAAAATATGCCCATCTTTGCACCAAATTTTCAAATAGTAGATATTTAGAAATCAGCAGCACAAGTTGAGTTAGTTTCGACAATGTTTAGTGAAACACAAGAAAATAGAAAGACATATGGCATTTAAATTAGAACTTTGGACGGATCGAGTCTGGTGATCTCCTCCTATATAGATTGAAAGATGTACCTAAGTAGCTAGGTCGACTTCCAAATCAACGTGTGGTGAATATTATGCGATGATGGGGTAGTTGTGCATCAAAGACCGAATAGGCACGTAACTCGTTCAAAAAGCTTGTACCTAATAGCATAACATGTGCACTTTTGTAGTTTCATCGGACGTATGTCTGTGATTAGGAATGGGGCGAGTGTGTATTATGTCCCTTTATATGGATATGCTTCGTTCGTAAACCTATGGCATCATGACATCCAAATTGTCAAAAATGCTTTTCGTTCATGTGAAGTGTCTTGTGCCATTTTGTACCAGAGCTGCTTGTCTACAAGACCCTCTAGGCTAGACAACGAATCAATTATACGTCCACTTAAGTTGATTTCCTTTTTTTCATGTTTTTCTTGGTATACTTTTCTATCTTTGATCTGGGACCGTTTTCATCTCTAGAATACAATCAAGTGCGTACACAAGTTAGGTACATTAAACAAGGTAGAAAAAAATAAACGTTTAAAATAAGAACCTCATCCGATAAGATTTAATGTCAAGAAAGTAAGAAGGAATATAGAGTATAACAGGAACGAGAAGAAAAAACACCAACTAGGAACGTTAACGAAATAAGTTTCAAAAATTCCCACAATTACAGCATCATTCTTAATTCATACTCAACTAGGAAATATAATTTACCAATCTATTAACTGAACGCGCTTAATATGCACCAATATAATAAAGAAAAAAGAAAAGTGAGCGCAATACATAACATGTTCAAAAAACGTTTTACAAGTTAAAACTCAATAACATGACTCACAGGGTAATCAATGGTCGGCGACAGGTCTAAAATCTGTACATGGTGCACTATTTACTCTGTACTCGGCCCACCTACTATGCTCATCTCTTATCTCTTGGTGTCGTACGTGCTCTTAATGTGATCTATTATAACTTTTGATCCGTTTCTTGCATAAAAGATCATTTAGTTCTACACCACATAATGTCGTAGTTGTGGATAACACAAAAAAAAAAATACAAAACAAGCTACCATACTTTAACTTGGTTGGACAAATGACAAGAATGGTGTGAATCTAAATTGGCAAATCGTTTTTTCAACACTCCAATGCCGTTCAATCAATTCGTAGTGATGAATGACGATGATGAACAACTCATTCTGAGCTTTCAGAATTCTTCATATATTCATTCAAGTGGATAGCGTACTACCACGATATGGGGCAAGAAAACCAGGTCGATTCCCATATCCCGCATCAACTAGATAATATTTACCTATACAAAAAAGTTTTCAAAAGTCATTATCTACCTACACAAAAAGTTTTCAAAAGTCATTAAAATTAATACTTATTTACTAATTTATAATTGCCAATACCTTCGGGGACTACTAATTTACTTATCTTCTTTAATGCATCGGCCAAGACAACTAGATCCGCAGCAGATCCTTCCCAACCGGCTAATACATACATGAACTTAAGGTCAAATGAACATGCTGCCATTACATTTTGCGTGGTATATAACTTTCGACCACGAAACCTAGACTGATCTTCGATGGGCACTGAACATTTAATATGTGTCCCATCAATCGCTCCCACGCAATCCTATTAAATAATTAAATCGATTGTAAGAATAATATAAAATGCAAACAAATATACTCATTTCTATATATAAGGAAATAGTTACATGTATACCTTAAAGTACAGCCAAAATCTACGATCGTTCCTTGTTTCTAGCGGTGCTTCAATTCCAACTGGTTGTCTAACTAAATCTTTGTACATGCTAAGTATTGTCTGCAATACGTTGTTGAAGTACCGACTAACCGTTTCTCTTGAACGGCTGAACGGAAAAGAAATCACTCGATTTCTAACATTATGGCTTACCGTGTGCAGAAACATAACCACTTGCTCTTCCACACTAACGTTAAGAGAATCACGTACTCGTGAAGTTTCTCTTAAGATAGAACACAGCCTATAAAAACACTTCTTACTCATTCTTACTTGATTTAAACAATCTCTATTTCTCCCGTTAATTATTCGATTCACAAATATTTTTCTCTCTTCATCCCTATTGACGGAAGGTGCTCTTTTAAGACATTTTGTATAGTAAGCTACAAGGAGACAGGCAAAACCTGCTGCAGTAGAAGCTAAAATGCCAGCTTTGACCTTACGCTTGTCAATTATGCGATGAATTCTCATATCTAAAACATAGAATAAGTATGTTAAACTTTGACACCTATTATACGTACATAATTAAATGAAAATTTTAAACTTATTGATTTCAACCTAGAAGTGGTGACAGTGGTGGAGGTGGTGGTGATGGCTACGAGAACCAGAACCTAATTAAACTTATAATATAACACTTAGAACCAAAACCTAATTAAACTCCCAGACGAAGAAAAACCAACATATTTAAGCTGAAAAATCGATTAGAACATAAACGATCCATACCTAGAAGGATTCATCCAAATTCCAAAACACTTCCTCATAATAATTTTTTTTTTAAAAGTCCTATTCTAGAGAATATAAATCTGACCTACAGAAACTCGAAATTTGAAGTAATTTCAGTGATTGATTTTAAATGCACAAAAAAAAAAAATAGAACTGATTACAGCTAAATAATATACAAGAGATCGAGAATTACAAACGATACCTACGGAAACACAAAATGAAAAACCCCCAAAAAAATCCACAAACATATAACATCAAAGTACACGGCGATCTACAGTGAGATTAACATCAAATGAACCAAAAAACACAGAAAATCACGTAGACTGGAAGAAAATCATATCTATCACTAACAAAATCAAAATCACAACATCTTACTCGATTTCAATCAAAACAACCTCAAAATAAAGAAGAAATTTCGCAAAAAAATGCAGAAACTCGAGAGTCTAACACTTACTGAACAGATTTCGTGGATCAGTTGCAGAGACGAGGATCTATTAAGCCTTTGATTTGAACAAAATGCATGAGAAACGAAGAAAGATATGAAGAAAAGGAGATCTAAGGCCACTCCATTAAGCAGAGAAAGCAACAAAAGCTTAGTAACAGAAATGTTGCAGAAAGAAAATCAAATGTTTGAGGGTTTGTTTAGCTCAAAAAAATCCATCAATTCCTTCTACATTATATGGAGATATGATCTAACGAAACCAGGAAGAACATCTACGAACAGAGAACAATCAAGCACAATCCCATATTGTTTGAATCGAGATTCAAAAACCTAGATTTCAGATCTAGGTTTAGTAGTGAGAGATTGAGTTTAAGGGAGAGATTATACCTGCAAATCGATCTGAACGTACAAAGATTTAGAATCAAAGTTGATCTTGCCGTCGGCGGTGGAGAATGAAGAACAAAGAGAGGAACGTCGAGCATCGAGCAGAATTGAGAGAAATAACTTCTCTCCCTTTTTAAAAGAAAAGTTTTCCTTCTTTATAATGGGCAAACATTTCCAAGGGAGAAAACTTTTCTAAGAAAAAATATATTTTCCATGACACCAAACACTAGAAAATGTTATTTTCCTTTGGAAATCATTTCCATCAACTGTTTTCCTTGCAAACAAACAGAGCCTAAATGGGTGCATATATATAGAAAGAAAACAGTTGAAAGATTTACTCCTTAAAGAAGAAAATAATACCAAATAGAATCTCAAAGAACTTTAAAGTTACCTTAAAATTCTCCGAGCAAAGCACATTTCTATTGACTTAATAATGGGAGAAGCCACACAGCGAAACCACAAAGCAAGTGTCTCACCCTGTAGATCAAAGTAATAGCAATATGTAGTTATGACCCAGCCTAAGGGTGCAAGTCACAATAGTCAAAATGAGTAAACCAACAACACAGCAATGAAGTCAGATATTAACCGTTGACTGGCTGTTAAAACGAGATGAAGAAGCACATAAAACGAACGGAACTCAGCTTCATTCTCATTAATGTTGAAACTTCGATTGGCATCATACAAGCCATAAAGAGATGCAAGGGATTTGGTAAGTTGCTCCATATTGAGGTAACGCACAGAAGAAATTTGGATTGCCAGTACACTTGAGAAGCTTGTGGTGGGAAATGATATGAAATTTAACCTGTCTAATGAAACATATCTGTAATTGTGCCATAACATGCAGCTTGTAACTGTTTCCATTGCTTGAAGTTTATACAAGTATGCAGCACAAAGTATGACTACCAAACTGCATGCTTCCTATATGTGTTATATTATCATATATGAAAAGGAAAAAAAAAAAATCATATTGCCCAGGCATGCAGCTTCATGTGGGTCTCAACAGCAAGAAATGCAACAAATAGACAAATGGCAGTTGCATTTCCCTACAACTATGGTTTCAACACAAACACTGCCACAAAAATTTTCTGCAATATAGAAAGACGTAGAGCATGGTGTGATTAATCTCATTCAAAGGCCACTACTATTATTTGTTGGCAATTGTTTTGAAGAAAAGACAGAAAGAAGAGAAGACGCAAAATTGATTGGAATTGTATTCGTTGTACAATGTCTTCACAAAGATGAACCAACTTATCTTTTATTCTTATAAACTTGATAGTTAGAGATTAACTTCTTCTAGTTGAAAAATAGATTGTTATCTAGACATGCACACAGTGAATGGAATTCCACATGGTGTAACGTTTGGTATGATGTCTGTTTTAAGATCTTTCACAAATATAGACACTGCCACTAGGAGTACTTTCGCAATACAACTAAAATGAGTTGCAGAAATATAATGTTCAGTATATAGTCTCGGTTACTAGAGGATGGCATATTTAGTAATCAAATGTTTCATCAGGAACAAAGATACAGGAAGAAAAAAAAATTATCCACATAATCCAACATGGCAAGCTAAACCCACTGACATTCACTTATCTGCAGATCATATATGAATGTGGTGAATACTTATTTATTCTAGATACCCAAGGCGGAGGATAATTTCTATGCTGCAACCTGTCGTGGGTTTATACAGACCTTGTACCAAGGACAATATTTTTTTTGTGATCAGTAATAGCAATTTTATAGACAGAAAGGAGATTCACAAATTATGAATCCCCAAGATACAATAAAAAGACTACACTAAGCATAACACAAAGAAAGCTCCTCCCCTTTTACGATTACAATATGACCTCGTCAAATCCTATCTCAACTAAGTCATACTTAGCGGAGACCCAATCTCGCAACAACGCGCAAGTGCAAGTACTCACTCTCTCCCAGGTCAACTCGGAATTCTCAAACACCCTCATGTTCCGCTCTTCCACAAGGACCATGAAACTACCCTGAAATAAAGGGCCAAATGAGATCCACCGGGCTATCTAACCATGCTGAGAGCCAACCGGACAGCAACGCCTGAAAAGAAGCAGGAAACACCCACGTGACCCCAATCTGCGACAAAAAATACCACCAAAGTCGCTTTGCAAACTGGCAATGAATCAACAGATGATCAACCGATTCCGCCTTCACGAGGCACAAACAAAAACGATTAGGAAAGCTTCATCCTCTCTTCCTCAAATTGTCCAAGGTCAGGATCTTGTCTAAATAAGCCAACCAAAGGAAGACAGAGACTTTGAAAGGCAACCCATTGACCCAAACCAACTTACTCGGGAACGCCTCTAATCCTCCCGGATTAGCTTCTTGCAAATAAGCTTTCACAGAAAATCGCCCACTAGCGTTGGCGGCCCAGACCCGGTGATCCCTAACGACTCCCCCACCTTCACCGATTCGAGCAAGGTCAACAACGAAGCAAAGTCCCTAATTTCCTAGTCATTAAGCGAGCGGCTAAAAAAGAGGTTCCAAATCACAACCCCTGCTCTCCTAGTATACATATCCGCGATTGATGCTGTCTTAGCAGAGGATAGAAGGAAGAAAGTCCTGAATGTTTGCACCAAAGGGCAAAGCCCACACCAATGATCGAACCAAAATTTAATGTCCACCCCATCTCCAATCACCAAACGAGTATATTTAACATATTTGGACCAACCTGCTGCAATGCCCTTCCAAAGACCGACCCCATGCGGGCCCCTAAGAATCCTAGGCTCCCAACGATCTCTACAACCATGCCGCGCCACTATCACCCTTCTCCAAAGGCTAACTTCTTCAACCCCGAAACACCATAGCCACTTGCCCAATAACGCCTCGTTTACTGCCTTTATGGACCAAATGCTTAGCCCCCTCTCTCTTTAGGCAAATTCATTGCCACTTCACCAAATGAAGCTTCTTCCGCACCACCTTCTCATTCCATAAGAAATCCCTTTGCAGCCTTTCCAACTGGGAAGCTACCGAAATAGGAATTCTGAAAAGGGAGAGAAAATACGTCGGTAGACTACATAACACACTCTTTAGTAAGACTAGCCTGCCACCTTTAGACAGCAACGATGATTTCCACCCCAATAACCTCCTCTGAAAACGCTCCACAACCGGCTCCCAAACCGACTTAGATTTGAAGGATGCCTCCAAAGGAATGCCCAAATACTTAGTAGAAAGAGACCCGGTGTAGAGCCCCGGACCCTTTTCACATTTAATGCATGACACTTTCGTTGCCACTTTGCCTTTAAAGAGGTATAATTAATAAATAAGGAAGAAATTGAAAATTCCGAAATATCAGAAATGTTCCTTTTCGAAGTACGAACCCAACGCAAGTTGAATCGTCAAAATCGGACGAACGAGTCAAAAGATATGGCCAAAACAGTCTGGACCTGCAGGCAATCGTAGCTCGGAAGGCACTAAGGACGTAGCTCTGATAACGTGCTCTGACAACGTGCTCTGATAAGGCACAGACAACGTACTCTAATAACGTAGCTCTAGCTCTGATAACGTATACGTTGTGCATCCGTTGTGCAACAGACAACGGGTACGTTGTGCAGCAGACAACGTGTACGTTGTATAGCAAACAACGTGTACGTTGTACAGCTCACGACGGGCATGTTGTACATAAGACAACGGACAACGACCTCAGCACTATGCACAACACAACGTGACAACGGGTTCGGCACCCTTCACAGCACAACGTACTCGGCACTATTCACAGCACAACGTGTTCAGCACTATTCACAGCACAACGTGTTCAGTACTATTCACAGCACAACGTGTTCAGCACTATTCACAGCACAACGTGTTCGGTACTATTCACAGCACAACGTGTTCAACACTATTCACAGCACAACGTGTTCGGCACTATTCACAGCACAACGTGTTTGGCACTATTCACAGCACAACGTGTTTGACACTATTCACAGCTCAACGTGTTCGGCACTCGTGTTTTTGCAGAAATTTCAGTAAGGGTTTTATGGTCTTTTGGTCGGTTCACTCTTACCTTAAGAGTTTAACCCGAGCCTTTAGGGCTCATTCTCAACACTTAGAGGATTTGGGGGATTAGAAGAGAGGAGAAAGGGTTTCCTAAGCTAGGGTTTTGCTTTTGGAGAAGAATCAAAGGGGTTTTGAGACCCTAGATCACTTCAAGTCCGGTTTTTCTCCAAGATCACGGCTCAAGCACTCGTGGAGAGCGTTCCCCAAGCTAGGGCAACACCTCACGGTCGTTTTTGGAAGGGGTTTCTTCCTCATTTCTTCAAGGTCGGTACTTCTTACTACCCTCCTAGTTATAGTTCCTCTTTTCCCTTTATTTCTTTTGATTTTCTTTCATTTACACATGTGTTATGAGATGGATGGTTGTGAATGGTGAATGGAGATGGAATGGGTGATTGGATGCCAAGGGTTGTGTTGTGATGATTAAAATGGGGAGGGCATTGTATCCATAATAAACACACCTTTATGATTTGAGTAGACTCACCTAGAAAAGCATGATTTAGGTTTGAATGAATAATGAATAATGAACACACCATGTTTGATGAAATGCCAAGGTGAATAAAATGAGTTGTAAATTAGGAAATGCATGCCTAATAAATTATGAATATTGCTAGGGCCTATGATAGTGTGTTTTCTTGTTTTCCCTAAATGATATGAATATTACATTGCTCAATCATTGATGTTATATGTGTTGTGAAATTACCCAAATGTCATATTTAAATTTAAATGCAAGTATGTACACGGTTTCCACGAGCACGGCATGCATGACATGATTTATCGAGGTTTTCAAGAACATGGTTAGAGGTGGGACATATCCTACGATATGTTTTACCTCGCTTTTCACAAGAAAACAAGAACCAACATTCCACGAGGGGTCTCCCCTCACTCACAAGTGCATATCATGAAGAAGGGCCTCCCTTCCCTCGCAAGTACATACATATCATGAAGAAGGGTCTCCCTTCCCTCGCAAGTGCATTGCATAAAGAAGGGTCTCCCTTCCCTCTCAAGGCATCTCTCAAGCGCATCTCACAAGGATATCTCACAAGTGTATCTCACAAGTTACATGATCACAAGCAAGCACGCATGACATGCATGACATGACACGTACGACACGCTCGACAAGATCAAGTAAGACAAACACGACAAGCTTTCAAGTACGAAAATATATTTCAAGCCAAGTCAAGTGCACGATGTTTTCAAGAGGTTTTATCGGCTTTCTACGAAATACAAGCATGATTATAAATTGCTTTACTTCCTTGTATGCTATGAATTGTTTCCGTCTAACATATATGAATTGCTCCTGATTTATGTATTGCCATTTTTATGCTATGACTATTGGTTAGTATTTGGTACCCGCTGAGTATTCCATGCTCAGCCGTACTTCTTATATCGGCAGGTTCTGAGGGAGCTACTGCTCCATTTAATGTTTGTGCTCCTGGTCCATGGGTGGAAGAGGGTTATCAGTAGGTGGTGTTAGATTCTGAGTGGATTGGCTGTGGGCGACCATGAGTGATTATATCCATGTATTTTGACGGGCATGTCCGCACTTTCTTTGTTTTGATTTCTTTGTATTAAACTTGGACCATGTGTATATACTTAGAGGTTGTTAGACTTCCGCTGTGTTTTATAGTTATGTTTCCGCTGTCATCCTCTATTGTATATGCTCTGTGGGTTTTTGCAGGTTGGTTTGTCAAGCAAGTCATGTAAGCCGTGATTAGTCGTCCAAAGTTCACTCTAACTCCTAGGGTGGGTTTTGGGTCGCGACACCCGGTCCTACAACCCAGACAATTAGCCAACAACTCCAAGTTTGGTACTTCCCCCACTGCAAAAATCAAATTTTTCTGCAGGTTGATTCTTAAACCAGAAACGGCTTCGAAGCACCAAAAAGGTACCCGATGTGAGTAAGGTGTCTTTCCGAAGCACCACAAAATAACAAGATATCATCCGCAAACTAGAGATGCGAAATCAAAACCTCCGATCTACCCAACCTCGAAACCACCCCAAACAACCTTAGATGCCTTCCTAATCATCCTGCTCAGAGCTTCCGTCACAATAATAAACAGTAGGGGAGAAAGAAGGTCACCTTGACACAAACCCTTGGAACTTTTAAAAAAATCCATAAGGAGAACCATTTAACAGCATTGAGTATAAAGGGGAAGAATAACAACACTTCATCCAAGCACGCCACTTTGGCCCGAACCCCATCCAACTAAGAGAATAGTCCAAAAAACCCAAATTCACATGATCAAACGCCTTCTTCATGTCAATCTTGCATAATACCCCTGGGTCCCTCCTCTTCAGCCGTTCATCCACCACTTCATTAGCAATAAAAAATAAATCTTATAAAAGCAGTGTTACCTAGGCACTTCAGTTTTCCCCAAATTTTGCCTAGGCACACCTTAGCACGACACGACACGACACTCCATGGTAAGACATGACACTCCTTGGTACATGCCTATACTGTGCCATGGTCATGTCAACATTATGATTAGGTATGTGATGCTTCAAGTAGGCCATGTAATTTTAACATATATATATATATATATATTGGATTGTTAGGAAATTTTTGTCATGTGTACTTTTTTCGGCAACATAGAGGAAAACTTCCTAAGAGAGCAGCGCCGCCAACAATGATCAATAGGTATGTCTCTCTCTCTCTCTCTCTCTCTCTCTCTCTCTCTCTCATTACTCTTAGGATTCTCTATATGACTGTTCTTTTATAACTTTGGTTTATACTTAAAAAAAATATTAGAAACAGGTGGTTCCCCCTCTCTCTATTCCTATTCTTAAAAAAATCTAAAGGTCCATGCCACCGTATTGGGATTTTCTGAGCTTGTTATGTTCGTACACCTCTAGATACCTAGACACTTGGCACCCGTACCACGTGCCTAGGTAACATTGCATAAAAGATACTCACAAGTAAATCTATGGTTTTATTACTCCGAACACAGATTTTAAGCATTGTTTATAAATTACATGGATTTAAAACTGTGCTCCCGTGAATACACTATCAAGTGAAAATGGATTTCCATGTTTCCAACTGGGAGCACTCTCTAGCTCGTGAAAATATATAAAGGATGCAATACTTATGTTGGCCTGCATTGAGAAACCGGTCTCAGATATACATCAAAAACATGTAGGGTACAACAAATAACTAGCTGCCTCAGGAACTTGACTCAAGGTAATAGCTTGGAAGTCGGTTATGCTTGAGAATCACTAGAGTCAACTTGTAAAGCCATGTCATTTTCATTTTTTACTTTCTAAAAATAACTGGGAAGGCTTGGATGATGATGTTAAAAATAGAAGGAAGTAAAATATATGGCATGGTTGAGCCTTTTCCTAAAGTTCGTCTTATCAAAACAAAAGATCTACAACTCAAAAGCCACAATATAAGTCACTCCTAATATATGAATTACCAAGTACCAGTCCAATAAATTTTCTTTAAATTATGTTTATAAGTCACTCCAAATATGTTTATAAGAAAAAATTATGGCATGAAAAACAAAAGAAAACGAGATGGGTGAGAAGAGAAAACAGATATAGAAAGATGGAAAATGAAAAAGAGTCACATAACTATGATTCTTGGTATCAATAGGACAAAAAAGATCGTCTTTCACTAGCCCAAAGTAGTGATATCATCTTTGCGATGCAATGCCCAATGAAATCAGCATTTCAACACAGTTTCAAGTGAAGTTATTTATCATTCTGTGCCCTTTTATTTGATTATAGATTTTGTTGATGTCAGGTGTATTTTTGCACGGGCCTCCGCTTCTCCTCTGAATCTCCAGAAATCACCATCCTAAATACCCAATTTAGACCTTAAACCCCTTGCCTGAACCTAAGCATCTTTCCAAAGTCCCAAAACCCAAGCAAAATTGCGCAGCAGCTTGTTTTGGGGAATTCCTTGTCAGGCGGTACTGCCTCTACCCCTATGAAAAAATAATGAAATATGGGTTGGAAGGTGGAAGCCCTACCGCCAGAGTAAAATCTTGCCATACCAATCACCAATTACTGCCAATTGGTGAACAGTATCACAGACTTGTCTTACATGCAAGAGAGCAATTTCGGAATAGTACACCAGTGGGCGGTATAGGGTTCACCGACAAACCCAAAATTGAGGCACTTTGCAGTGGGCGGTAGACCATATACCGTCACCTTGAAATAGTGTCAGCTACCAACAGTTTCCCTCCTGGGAAGCCTCTTTCTTGGACCAAAAACAACCCCAACACCCAGAATTGTTCATGTGCATTAATCCCTTCATATGCCCAAGTGACTCATACACCCCCAAGCCAAGTTTAGTTCCACATTGGAAATGTGAGGATTTCTCCTCCCTTTCCTATCCTATAAATAAGCCTCACCCCCAACCCCATTTCTCCAACTTTGGATGCTCCAACCTTTGGTATCCTGGAAAGAAGCTTGAAGCTTTAAAAAGAGTCTCTTGAGGAGCTAGGCCATAGCTAGGCATACTCTGAGACCAATCTCGTCTTGTTCCAAATCTCCTTTCTTTAAACTCCTTCCAACCTTAGTCTTCCATTCAAGCATTATCTTTCAATTATTTGCTAGTTTCATTCTTTACTTTCTAGTTCCTTGCTCTACTTGCTTCCTAGCTCTAGTTATTTCCTTGTATCTTTGATAGAGCTTGGTTTAGTGGTAGAGGTCATACCCTTAGTAGTAGGGATCCCCCTACTCTACTTTAAAGGATTGGTAGGAAGTAGGGACCTTTACCTTTTATTTTCCCCCTATCCCTCTTTATTTTACCTCAGTACTGTGGGGAAAATACAGACCAAGAGGTGAGCCAAGGGCCCCCAAAATGAACAGAGTCCAAATTCCAAAACAGTCGCTATTCGGAGCTCTGTAGTGTTCGGATGGTATATGCTCTACCACTCAGCCCAGTTTTAGTTACTATGGGTGTGGGCGTTAGATCATCTACAGACTAACAGGGACAACGCCCAAAACAATGCACTCTCCCCTGAGATTTGGGACTTTTTGACTGCTTTTTGGTTGTTTCTCCCCCTCAGACCCTCTGGAATTGGTTTAGCCTCAGATCCAAGCCATGAGGATCTCTGTTTTCAACATTGTCCTGTATGGGTGGCAGAGGCTCTACGGCCAACTCGAGATTGAACTATTGTTAGATCAGCAACAGACCCTCTATGGCTAATACTGACAGTCAGACAGTGCTTAAAATAGCATTGTGCCTTTGTTTTGGACTACTATTGAGCAATGTTTTAAAACGTGAAGGCGTGAGGCATAAGCCTCGCAAGAATTTTAACAAATAAAAAAAAAACAAGAAAAATTCTAAAAAGATTCAATACTGAAAGATTAATGTGTATATATATATACATATATAGAGAGAGATACACTTAATATATATATGTGTGTGTGTGTGTGTGTATTATTGTGGGCACACACATACACATAGGAAATAGTGAAATACTATATAAATTAGTTGAAACTTGAAACCATAGTACAAAAACTCGGTGAATTAACTCAGAACTCGGCCAAGTCAACTCGGCTGGGTTTCGATCCAACTCGCCGGTATTACTCAAAAAACTCGGACGAGTTAACATGAGTTTAAGTGATTTTGTGACCCAACCGACTCTTAATGGGATATAACTGGTATTTAAAACCTCTTTTACTCGATGGTTTACTTGCTTTGGGGAATAGGGTTTTTTTTTTCAAGGGAGAGAAACGAAGCTCGAGAAGAGAAGGCATCTTCACTGTAGCTTCTCTTCTCTAACCTTTTTTTTTCGAAAATATGTAAGTTCTCCTCTGTAACGCCTCTTCTTTTAACTTTTTTTTTTTTTTTAATATTTAAAAGTTTAAAGCCACCTCTGCAAGCTTCTTCTCTGTAACGCTTCTTTTTTTTTAGGGCTCTAGGATTTCAAAATTTGAGAGGAAATAAACTGTAAAATTTAAACATAGGAAGGAAGAAGAGAAGGAGAAGGAGAAGAAGAAATAACCGGTACTCCTCTTAGTGTTGTAAGTTGTAGCCCCTTTTTTTCTTGAGAATCTGCTGCAACTCATTTACATTCGTGCTCTTTTTTTTTGAAAAATCTTCAATCCATTTACATTCCTTGGTAAATCTGGAATGTAGCCCCTCTTTCTTTGTTAAAAAAACCTACAACCCTCATTCACTTGCCCATATACATTGTTTTTTTTCAATCCTTAATTTCATGTGCATGTTATTTTTTTCAATCTTCCATATACATTCTGTAGCCCCTCTTGTTGAATTTTTAAATTTTTTTATCTTGAATTTTATAATATAGACGTACATATATATATAAAAAATTATATTATTTCCGAGTCGGCTGAGTCGAGTTTTTTTCGAGTATTCTGAGTTACTCGACCTGGCTGACTTCTGAGTCAAATCGAGTTTTTGAACACTGCTTGAAACAAATAACAAATTTAAAAAAAAAACGACATTTAAGTTTCAATTGTGGCTAGATATCTAATTTTAGTTAATGTATGAGATGTACGCCATAAACATAAAGTAAGCTTCAAGGCATGAGGCATGAGGCATGTGCCTCATGTGAGCCTCATGGGGGAGCCTCAAGGCGTTTTCCTTAAGCCTCACCCCGAGGTGTAAGCCTCACCCCGAGGTGTAAGCCTCACACGCATTTTAAAACACTACTATTGAGCTACCCCTTTGGGTGTTCCTCATGCTCCTTGGGGTTTCCAGACCTTAGACTTTGCCTTATCCATTAGATTTAGGAATCTTATTTTCCCTTCAAACTTAAATAGGTTGCGACTCTGTCTTCG
This sequence comes from Tetracentron sinense, assembly GCA_015143295.1. Lineage (NCBI taxonomy): Eukaryota > Viridiplantae > Streptophyta > Magnoliopsida > Trochodendrales > Trochodendraceae > Tetracentron > Tetracentron sinense. The sequence continues at coordinate 30,693,316 of CM026557.1, read as the reverse complement.
GCTGTTAAGCGTCATTCCATCTAAGGGATTTCCCCAATGTGAAATGACGGTAAATTTCCATGTTCACATCAAGGATTTTATGTAATTTTTTCTGTTATATGCTATAAACCCATTTCTGCTTTTGGACAAAGATTACGTGAGGTTGGATCCAAGTATCCAACATGATGAAGTTCTAAGGGTCAAATGATCCTATAAACATATCTTACTAATACTATGTGCTATAACAGAAAAAAGGTGAATTTGATCCAGTGAAGATTCAAGTGATTTCTAACTCTGTGGACCATATAATTCAACTAAAGGAGTTAGAATCGAAGAGTTAATGATTTGATTCAGCATATAATTTGGAAGATGAGAATCATCCTGTCTACTTAAATGACGAGCCTGGAAGTCGACTATCTTTTTTGATTTTTCCTTCGTTTACTTTTTATTAATAATTGAGTCAGGGAGTCAACGAGCTACTGCGAGTCTGCGACAGAATATGCCAAAATTGTACAGTTCCACTCATCAGCAATTGCAACAAGGTTGTTACATTTAATACATAACATGAACAGTCATGCCAAAATAAGCTAGCAAAAATGAGAAAGTGTCTCCAGAATAGGGTCCATCCAAAGCACTAAATACATTTTATCATAATAAATAGCAGATTTCCACCATACAGTAAATAGTGAGAAGAATTAAAAGAGTATGAAAGTATATGAACTTTGCATGTTTGTAGTGTTTGGGAAGTATTTTCATTATCATAAATAGCAGGTCTTTTGCAGTGTGAATTATGTTATGGTCCAATGGAAGTAAAGATTATACGGTTAGATGCTAAAGTGAATAAGAAGGATCAAACTGCCCCATGATACCTTAAAATAAGGAGGATAAATATCATAGCCGGATTAATATGAATCAATGATGAATTCAACAGATTTCACTCTTGTATGGCTTGTAACTGGGAGAAAAATGTTAACTGGGAGATACTTAAAAGAGGTTTTCACCAGGAAATCGTACCATTTCCTCAAACATGTGGATTGCTTGACAATTGATGATGTTCTGCATGCTAAGATCTTGCCTTATAGACCTTGTCCTATCAAAGATGAAGTCATGAACCACTTCAAATGGATGATCAGATGAATCCAATAAGTTTAAATGGCAGTTTAGTGTGTCTTGCAACACCGACAGGGGCCGCACGTCCGATGCCTGCATGGTAGAGATAGTTCTGCAAAACTAGTGACAGAGATGGAGGGAGAACAGAATTGGCATTAAGTACCAAACAATAAGTTGCAGGGAAACAATTTGTTTCATTCCACCATTTACTTCAAAGTGTTGATAATTATAAAAGAAATGTGACATGCTAGGGCAGAACAGAATTGGCTGGAGATGAAAGCATAGCCTGACACAAGCTCTACAAGATCAATAATGAATTAATGATGAGAGTACTAGGGTCTCTGCTATGATTAAGTAATGGAAATGTAGCAGCCCAAAATTCAAATGAAACAAAAGCGCAGGACAAGTAATGCTCAACTTCGATAAGAACAACAAACAATTCTAGATTGTCACATGTAAGCACCCAATTTGCACTCCTACAGGCCACAGGATTTCTCATGACCCACTAGGTTTTGGAGAAATTACCAAAAATATCATTTTCACAAATTATGAAAATAACCCTAGTCTCTTTTAGAAATATCTTCCATTTTGTTAAGATTTGTTTAAAACGTATGTTGTGTCAATTTGGGCCTTTTATTGATGGGTTTTTTTTTTGAAAACCCCCTATCTTTTCAGCTATTTTTAAATACTCCCTTTCTTTTTATGATTTTGTATTTTACCCCCACTAACTTTTAAATTCTTTGCAAATCCACCATTTCATAACTTAATTAACGGATGTTAAATTTTTTATGAAATGACCTTTTTAACTTCTTTTTTTATATTTCAATGAGATTTCTAAAAACTTTTTACGAGTGCTTGGAACCCACTAACTGTAGTCTAACCTTTGTTTGAAGGGGGTGTACCTCGTTTGTGAGAGTTGTTGCTGGCCATATGGTCTCCTCGTTGACACACAAAAGCACACCCTAGTCCCCATAGTTGGCGACAAACTATCATCACAAAAGTAAATTGGGTACATCGCATAGACACGTAGAGCCCCATTTAACTGTGGTTAAGTATAGTCAACCTAAGGTTAACATTTTTATATATTTTTTTCTAAAATTCAAGGTTAGATGGATGAACCTAGAGGAGAGTATATCTTTAACCACAGTTAGAGAGTGTTAAAAGGGACACGTGGCGGCTTGTAGAGCTCCTTTTACTGTGGTTAAGCATAATCAACTTAAGGTTAAATTTTTCTTTCTCTAAAAACCAAGGGTAAATGGATGAATCCTAAGGGTGAGTGAATCTTAATCACTATTAGTGGGCTCGAAGCACTTGTGAAAAGATTTTACAAATCTCATTGATATTTTTAAAAAAAAGGTTAAAAAGGTTTTTCATAAAAATTTAACATATGTTAACTAAGTAATAGATGGAATGGTGCAAAGGATTTAAAAGTTAATGGGGGGTAAAATACAAAATCATAAAAGGGAAGGGATATTTACAAATAGTTGAAAAGATAGGGGTTTTTCACCAAAAAAAAAAATCTTTTATAGAATCAAATAACCTTAAAATCATCGAATGGATTTGTAACCAACAACAGGGTGGCACATGGCACATGGCACATGGCAGCATGTCTAACGGGGAAGTTTAAAGTTTAGAGAAAAGGATGGGGACGGGACACTGTTCCGCAAATCAGGAAAGAGGATATTTAAAAAGAAAAAAAAACAAGGGGAGGACGTCTTTCAGAACGGCAGCGGATTTTCCCTCTTCCTTTGCAGTTGCTTATTTAGGGTACAAAGAAGACTTGCAGGCTCTCAATCTTGGCCTCCGATTGTCTCTGGTGGAGCCAGAAAGGGCTCTCGGGGTTCCATACATTGTGCGGCAACTGGAAGAAAAATGGGGATGAGTCATTTATTTTTTCCCATGATTTATGACTTCACCCCATTTGATATCTCTCCCCCTTACTCTCAGACACACTTACACACTTATTGCCACATGTCCATTTGTGTGTGGAGAAGTCAAAATCATGGACCCCATGATTTTGACTTCTCCACCACTTGTCCTCTATTCTATGGAATCCTGAGACAAGCTCTTTCTGGCTGGCTTCGCCAAAGACAAGCCAAGGCCCTCAATCTTTGGGGGAAACTCTCTCTGGGCAATCTAGTTCTTCTCTGTCTAAGCTCTTATATTTTAAATAAAAAAACAAATAAGGGGAGGACATCTTCCGGAAACGGCGGCGCCCCCAAATCTTGATGAATCTCAGGAAAATAGTAAGGCAGCCTTTAAAAAATTTTGGTAAAGTGTAGGATGCCATTCGGATTTTCCCTCTTCCTTTGCAGTTGCTAATTTAGGGTACAAAGACTTGCAGGTTCTCAATCTTTGCGGAAACTCTCTCTCTCTCTCTCTCTCTCTCTCGGCAATTCTAGTTCTTCTCAATCTAAGCTCATATACTGCTTTCAAGTTTTGAAGGAGGAAAGCCAAGTATTTTTCTGGAGTTTTGAGAGTGTCCACTCACAAAGCACTGACTCTAGGGAGTAGGGAGGCATTTGATGAAGATTCAAGCACACTGATGTAGGAGGTATCTGAAAAAGAGGACACGAGGAAAGAGAGGTGTTCATGGTAATGAAGGGTGAAGATTGCAATGACATGGTAATGCTGCATCTGAGGATAGATACAGGAATGATCAAGATAGATTGATGATGTTGCACAGATGATCAAGTGTGGGACGATGATGGGGAGCCCCTTGATAAACCATTAATGGAGTCATGCCATTTGCATCGCATGATCCATGATTGGAATGGATGTAATGCACAAATTTTTTTATTTTTTATTTTTTTAATTAAATAAGTTAACAAGGTTACACTAAAAAAAAATGGGTGAGTCAACTAGACGCTTGCTTTTTCTTTTTTTTTCAACCAAAAAAAAAAAAAAAACTAGACGCTTTTTTTTCTTTTTTTGATAAACTAGACGCGTCCAAAAAAAAAAAAAACCTAGACGCATGTGAATCAGTAGGGTGAGTGAACAAGGTAAATCCAACCCACTTAATTGTGTTATGGGAATCCAGAGCCCATTTGGGTCAATATTAAATGGGTTAATAGGTGAACCATAAGCCCCATTTAGAATCTAAGGTTACACCCTCACATGTCTTTTTGACCTGTATCCAAACACTAGATGGAGTAGATATGACCTATCTATATATTAATCAACAAATAAGGCACACACAAGCTCCAAAAAAGAATACGTGTAAGGATAGGGTTATCCTTGCACCCAAACAAAGGCTTAAGGAGCGGGCTTAGAACATTAGTAGAATAGGGATAGGATTATCCCCCCTTTGGGTTGGTCTCGGTGTTGAAACCAAACACACCTATTAGCTATATGCCATGCTTGTGTATGCAATGTTCTTCTATAGAGATCAAGGGGCACTTGACCGTATATGTGCATCCCATCACATGGGTTAACCAACTGCCTCTAGGGTTGATGGGTGAGAGTGGAAGAAATCAATTGCGTTAACCGAGGATAACCATCCCATGGTTCTATGATTGATACTCATTCATGGATCTTTGGGTTCCATCATTGAGGATAATCATTCCACGATCGTAAACCTAATTGATCCACCTAGATGAGAAAGTAGGGTTTCTTATTCTAACATGATACAAATGAGATGAATAAAACAGTTTCCAAACAAGAAATAGAATGTGATTGCTTGGGCATGTTTCTAAATTTTCAAACAAAGTTTATTGTCAAATCTAGAAACCATAGTTTTAGAAAGAAAGCATAAAGCACGATTTTAGATAAAGCACAAATAGCAAGTAAATATAGAAATTACTAATTCGGTTGATGGTCTAAAAAATAGAGAATTGGGAAAGAGATTTGGTTGAGTTACAGGAAGGTATTAGACACCAATTAAAAAGTAGTTACCTACTCCTTAAACCCACTTTAGATTGAATTGGAAACCAAGTTATAATTCTTATTTAGAACATGCTATTATGGAATCATGCAAAAAATGGAAACATGCTAATCAGATCATCAATTGAAATTAGGAACATGCTTTTAACCAAACTGGAAACATGCTAATGAGATCATCAATTCCAAATTATAAACATGCTATTAACCCAAAATGGAGTCATGCTAATTCATATGATAAATTTCTAAAATTAAAATAGAAACTACCTAAATGACAATAAACATAAATTACTTTTAAAATGAAACTAGCCTAAGTTTTCTACCTAGGGCAGCTAGACCCAAGCAGGGTTGCCTACAGGATCTTTATCTCAGCTGTTGACACTGTGACTATTCCTCGCACTCTTCGTGATGCCCTTCTTCATCCTGCATGGAAGACTACTATGGTTGATGAGATGGGTGCCTTGCAGATGAATAATACTTGGGGTATAGTCTCTCTTCCACCCGGGAAGAAAACTGTAGGATGCTAATGGGTTTTTCTATCAAGCATAATTCAGATGACTCTATTGCGCGGTATAAGGCTCGCCTTGTGGCTCGTGGCTTCACTCAAACCTACGACCTTGATTATGATGCCACTTTTGCTCCTGTGGCTAAGTTGACTTCTGTTAACGTTCTCATCTCTATTGCAACAAACCAGGATTGGCCTCTTTATCAGTTGGATGTGAAAAATGTCTTTCTTCATGGTCATCTCACCTAAGAGGCCTTTATGGATTCTCCACTTGACTTCCTACTTCAGGGGAAGTTTGGAAAGGTTTGTAGACTTTGAAAGTCTACATATGGTTTAAAGCAGTCGCCTCATGCTTGGTTTCATCAGTTCAGTGGAGTGGTTCTTAGCATGGGATTTCAACAATGTCCTCCGATCATACCGCTTTCATCCATTCGGGCGCCATTGGTCGCACTATTCTTCTGGTCTATGTTGATCATATCATCCTAACTGGAGATGATTCTTCTTTTATTTCTCATGTGAAGTATGAGATGGACTGTATTTTAGATGTCATCGGTTCAGTGGAGTGGTTCTTAGCATGGGATTTCAACAATGTCCTCTGATCATACCGCTTTCATCCATTAGGGCGCCATTGGCCGCACTATTCTTCTGGTCTATGTTGATTATATCATCTTGACTGGAGATGATTCTTATTTTATTTCTCATGTGAAGTATGAGATGGACCGTATTTTAGATGTCAAAGACTTGCGATCTAAAGTACTTTCTTAGTCTAGAGATTGCTCGCTCTAAGAAAGGAATTTTTCTGTCTTCAACGTAAGTATGCCCTGAATCTATTGAGTGATACTGGTATGCTTGAATGTAAACCATCATTGTCTCTTATGGATCCAAAGCTTTTTTTTGCATGATAGTGAAGGTGATCCTCTTCCTAATCCTCATGAGTACCAGTGTCTCGTGGGACATCTAATTTCCTCACTGTCACACGACCAGACATCACCTTTGCCACTAGCATAGTGAGCCAGTTCATGCACGCCCCTTGTGCCCCACACCTTGTCCATCGAATTCTCGATATATCATGTCCAATCGTAGTTGCAAATTTTTATATCGCTCATATGATCATCTTGAGATTTCTAGTGTTCGAACTCGGGATATTTTACCTTTCTTGGAGGTAATTTGGTTGCATGGAAAAGCAAAAAACATGTGGTTCCTCGTTCTAGTGCCGAGGCAGAATATCGAACTATTGCTCATGACATTTGTGAAATGTTGTGGCCCTGTTCCCTCTTTTTCGAGTTGGGGTTTCCTATCTGACCCGGTTCCCTTTTTTTCGAGTTGGGGTTTCTTATCAGATGCTCCATGCATGGTGTAAAAATCGACTCAATTCGGACGAAGTTGACCGAATTGAGTCGACTTCCAATTAAGGTGTCTGAAGTGAAATTTACTTGTATTTTAAAAATACTGGACTTCGTGGTAAACTTTGACCGAAATAGAAAAATAAAGTGTTGGGAAAATACATAACTTCAGTGGAAGTTAATTGAAGTGTACTGAAAAAGTTTATAAATTGAAGGGCTCTTAAGTTTTAACTTAAAAAAGTAATGTTAGTTCCACTCGTTTTAAATTTGCTTTCTTCATAAGGTTACATGTGCACTAGCATTAACCTTATTATAAATAAAATTAGCTTCAAAAGAGAGTGTTGCTAACATTAACCTTATTATAAATTATAATTTTATTATTGTAAGCACCCCATTTTTACACCCCCTCTCATTCTCTCTCTCAAAGCTCCAAGCACCAAGCCCATCAAATCCTAGGCCTAGCCCAGTCTCTAAACCAAGCCCTAAACCTAACTTGAGACCCAAGCCCATTGACCAAACTCAAAACCCAAGACCAAAGCCCATATGTCTGTGAAATTTAGTCCCCAAGAATCAAAGACCAGACCCATATACTCAAGCCAGGCCCTGGGGCCCGCCAAAAATTCAACATTTTGAAAGTTCCGGGAATGTCAGTATTCACTCTACTGACATTTCCATTTTGTTGAAAGGCTACAGTGCGCACAAACATTTTTAGGCTTGCCAGACCTTGTTTCAAGAAAAATTCAAAATTGTCGCCAAAATAATTACCAACATTTCCAATTTAGCTTGAATCCAAAAATGGTAGTACTGGGTTTACCGCAATTCCCGGACTGTGTGCAGAGCAGGCTTGCACCTCCAGTTTGACCTCCAATAGCTCCATTTTGCCTCACTAACCCCTTGTCAATTTACAAGACTACCCGAACCTCCCTAAACCTATAAATACCCCCCCCCCCCCACCATCTCCCCCCTTTGAGCCCACTTCCAGAATTCTAGAAAATCCCAATAGAAAATCCCTATTGAAAGCTCAACGTGAGTGACATCCCTCCCCCTACCTTTGAAAGGGACTTGGACTCTAGTAAGTAGTGACCTTTGTGCCCAAACACCTAATAGTCCAAGGTTTCTTGAGGCACCCCCCATCCTTGGAGCTTGAACATGCAAAAGAGAAGGGTAGGACCCTCCTTGCCCAACCCCTGCCCTTCTCGCCTTTCCTATTCAGTTTCTGTTTTGCTGCTAGGAAGGAAGACCCCCCACCCTGAAGAATCAAGGCCCCCCTATGTAGTCAAGGTAATGTAGGGGACCCCTCATGGTTAAAGGAGGGGAGGCATTCCCTCCCCACTCTCATTTCTTTTTGTTGTTCATATTACTACTCATACCCTTTTTTTAATTTAAAGCTCTCAGTAGAACTCCTCCAACCTCCCAAAGCACCCCTAAATTCATAGGGGAATCGCTGGATATGTCGCGGTTCACGACCAGAGGAGAAATTGTGATTTCTAGAAGAAGTCCAAAATATCGGTACTGTGCTTACTGACATTCTGGGCTCCACCCAGAATAGTAGTTCCCTCGCCTGCTTTTGCTTCTGGTCCACTCTAGAACCCCGGGTTCACCTCCCCTGGACCCCCTAGCTTCAGGCACCACTTGTGCCCCTTTAGACCCTTGGCCATCTCATTATTCTGGCAAATTTAGAAAAGCTCCAGAATGTCAGTACTAAGTATACCGACATTCTGGGACTTTCCTGTTTCCTTGTGTTGCTTTACTGCAGACCACCCACCTGGCTCTTGTACCACAATTAGACCTTGCCTAGGTCTCGAACAGGCCCCTGAGCTGACCCATGGGTCCAGAGACCTTCTAGAGTCCCAAACACATTTCCCCATGGCCGCGATGCCATTTTCCAGAAAAGCCAGGAATTGGCAAAAATTCCAGTACCGACATTCCAATTCTATAAAGAATTGTAATTGGCGGCACTGAGATTGCTGCCAATTCCAGACTTTTGTAAAAACAACATTGCCTTGGGTCCAGACCCTATAAGAGGCCATTCTAGGCCATGCAATTAATTTTGGACCCCACTCAGACCCCTGACCTAACCCTAGACCTTAACTAGGGTTAAACTTAGCCCCGGTTAATTCCCTCAACCTTAGTTGCTTCACAATGAGCTTAAACTACTATTGGAAAAACCAAAAAATTTATATAAAATCTAAAAAACCAAAATGTAATTAACCCCAGTTAGACCATGCTCCAGAATCAGCCTAAAACTACCATAAGCTCTGAAACAATCTCTTAAACTATCCCGCTCAGAAACGAGCCTAAAGCTACCCGAACTCCGCAACGAGTATAAACTACGGTATTCTCCCGCGGAGAACTACATCGGTCTGATCCCGCTTTGGTGAGTATGTAGGCGGCCCAACCATTGGGTTTGACCCCTAGAATAGAATTTTCCCATTTCTTGGGTTAGCATACTTTGAAAATCTTAAGCATTTCCCTTGAATTTTATGATTGTTTGGCTTACACCTAGAAAGTAGGTAACCGTCTTAGGACAGGGGTAGGGATGATAATCGAGCCGAACGAGCCGAGTTGTGGGGTGTTCGAGCTCAGCTCGCTAATTTATACTCTTGTTCGAGCTCAGCTCAAACTCGATTCACATTAGTACTCTTGTTCGAACTTAGCTCGTGAGGGCGTGGGGTTCCATACAGAAAACAGGTGAAGACCCGGGGTGATGTTTTGAATCAACGGATTCAAGGTCATTTGGGTTGGTATACCCAATGTTTGGTTGTAATCAGGAGAAGCCTTGGTTGGTTGATAATTGAGTCTGTGGACTTAAGGGTAAAAGTTGTTCACAGGGGAAGGCCCAGTCGTTCGAATCTGCGGATTCAAGGATGGAACTTGAATAGTTATCTGGAACAGTAAACTAGTGTTGTGGACATAGTCGATGTGGGATATATTTGGTACTTGGAAAACACTACGAGGTTGATGACCTCGGTTAAGGTGAAATAGCCCTAAGTACCCATATCGATACATATCAATACCCATATCGATACAAGTTGCTTTCAAACTTAGAGCACAACCAGTATCAATACGAAGTATCGACCCGACTTAATGAGTATCGACCGTACACTGTAAATCATTAAAAATGCAAAATAAAATACATGTAAACTCATCTAACATGAGATTTGAGGTTTAAAATTATAAATGCCATGATTATAATCATTTTTCTTTAGGTTAAATTATTATTTTTTATATAAAAAAATAAAAGAAATCCGAAAATGAGTGTTTTTTCTCCATTAATGACGTTCTCTTATAGTCGTGTTTAGTAGTTTAGAGGAATGAAGCTCTCTTGTGGAAATCTTAGTCGAAATAATAGGTAATAAAAATTTTGGGAACTCTTATTCATCAACGAAGGAAGCTCTTTATGGTTGAGGAAAAATGGAAGGGACACAAATATCTTTCCTTCAAATGGTTTGGATAAAATAGAAAAAGTTCGCATGTACGAACTTATTCACATGTGTGTGGGGGCATTCAAAGAATGGTTTTTAAAAATTGTGTATTTTGAGAGCAATCCCAAATTATAGAGGTAATCCCAAATTATAGAGGCAATCAGGGAAAAACCTCATCTTTAAACTCTTTATTATGATATAAGGATAAAATAGTCCTAAAAGGGTGTTTGGGGGTGTATAAAAGTAGCTTATAATGAATTGTATTTTGGGTTTCTCAAAGGACCCGATGTGTATTTAGGGAAAGAGCAATAGTTCGCTCCACTAGCGAGGAGCGAACTATTGCTCTTGCTCTCACACAGACGCCCCTTCAGCTGCCTCTAACTCGGGTTAAATATTTGTAATCCTATAGTTAAAAATTTTTAATTTAATTTTTCTAAAAACCAAGGGTAGATGGGCGAACCCTAAGGGTGAATCAATCTTAGCCACGGTTGAATGAGGTTTAAAGGGGGACACGAGGCAAGCAAATGAGAGCCGAGATGTGAGGAGGGGCGTCTCGGCTCCCATTTTCTTGCCATGTGTCCCCCTTCTAACCCCATTTAATTGTGGTTAAGATTCATCCACCCTTTGGGTTCACCCATCTACCCTGGTTTTTAGAAAAATATAATAAAAAAATTTAACTAAAGAGTTAAAATAAACTAACCCGAGTTAAACGGGAGTTAAAGGGTCGGCTATGTGAGAGCGAGGAGGAATAGTCCCCTCCTCTACCGACGAGGGGACTATTGCTGTTCCGGTAGTTTAGTCTCTTTTTCTCACTCAACACTTAACAGTGAGGGTGTGTTTGTATTTGTGGATTTGGAGGGAATTGTCAATTCCTTCCTGTAATTTTAATTATATCGTTTGGGTGCAATTAAAAAAGTTCGGTATCAATTCTCTACTGAATTGAATGATTGCTTTCTTAGACTAATTAAGTGGAATTCAAATCCATTATAGGAGGGTCTTAATTGACAAATGCATAGGGCCATGGAATTGAATAAAGGAGAGAAGCCCGATCAAAATCTACATCTCACCATCTTTCTCTCACGTTCCTCCCCTTCCCATCCCTATCTCTCCATGCTTCATGCTTCATGCTTCATGCTTCATGCTCCATGCTCCCTGCCATAATCTCTCACTGTCTTCTTTGCTTTTCATATTTTTTTCTTGGCCTCGGATTATCTCTGGCGAAGCCAGAAGGGGCTCTCGGGTTCCATACATTGTGCGGCAGTTGGCAGAAAAATGGGGAGAAGTCATTTATTTTCTCCCCATGATTTTTGACTTCTCCCCATTTGATATCTCTCCCCTTTATTCTCACACACTTATCGTCACATGTCTATTTGTGTGTGGAAAAGTCAAAATCATGGGCCCATGATTCTACTTCTCCACCACATGTCACCTATTTTATGGAACCCCGAGATAAGCCCTTTTTGGCTTCGCCAGAGGCAAGCCAAGGCCTTTTTTCTTTACTTCTCGTTGGTACATTTCGTTTCTATTGTTACACCCCCCCCCCCCTGAAAGCCACTTGGTAATGACAGGTCAGAAAAGGGTCTCAAAATGGTGTGCAATGAAGATGACATTACTGGGGAAGAATATTAGATGATTGAATACACCCATCAAAGTTCAAACGGAGAAAAGGGGAATAGTGAAATCTGTTTATCTATACTCCTCGGGTAGTCATTTTCAAAGGGCAACGGTCGGAATATCATGGGCAGACCTCGTATCCATTTTCATAATTTTGAATGTAAAATCAGTGGAGCGTTCATAGGCAACGGTCGGAGAGTTCTATTCCCTCTCCTCTTTCTCTCTCCCATCTCATTCTAGGGTTCTACTTCAATTCTCTGGCCAAATCGAGTTCTCTGATTGGTGTTCTCTGGCAACGATCAAGCAATCCTTTCTGCGTTATCCGGCAACGATCGGTCATCTCTCGTTATCGCATTGAAAGGGGTTAAAATCGATTTGAGCTCTCAACGATCGAACATCTAGGGTTTTTTTTTCTTCTTTTTTCAACGAACTCTCAAGGTGAGATCTGTTCCATTCTTTTTTCAACGATCGTGATCACCAATTTTTGTTTTTCTTTCTTGGGAGAAATGCTTGGATTTGAGATGTTGAGATCTGTTTGTTCTATTTAGTGTGATCGGGTGTTTGAACGGGAATTTGAAGTTATTTTATTCTATTTAGTGTGAAATCTGTTTTCTGGTTCGGATATGGTAGAATCGGGTGTTTGATTCTAGCTAATGTTCACGATTTTATTGTTTTGAGTAATTTTCTGTTATAGATTTAGGATTTTCTTTCATTGTTTGGTCTGTTTTTCTGAGTGATACTTGAGAACGAGAAAGTATGAAACCAGGATACTTGTATTTTCAAGAGAGGTTATGGTTTTACAATGCTCTGTTCATACCGAATCCTCGCTCTTTCGCCCCTTCTAACTCCCTTGATTCGTCACCATTATTCATTTTCGAATTCCAGTTTTCTTCACGGAAAGCTCAAATCCAAGTATCCAACTTGAAATGGCGATTCATGGCCTCTGAACCTGAGAAATATTCTTTTGCGTCTTCTACTGATGCCAGATTCTACAGACAAAATTGCCACCGGGTGATTTCTCTATCTCCATTTGTGATTCTGTTTTTGTGTGGTTCTGTATTGAGTGATACGGTTTCTTTCGTCTCATGTTGCTTTGATATTTGTTTAGTCTGATCTTTTGTTTAGCAATTTTTCTTTCTATGATTTCTTGAGCTATGGATTCTGTTTTTCTTCATATGTAGAACTTATTATCCGAAACATGTGGTTTGATTGATGCTTTCTGAATTATGTAGACTTCAATTGGAGTATTAAACCATTTGGAGGGGTTAATCTCCTTGATATAGAGGTGAGACTGTGAGGGTATTGGATAGCATGGCCTTTGCAAATTGAGAACTGCACGATGATAAAGGTAGAGGAATGTTAGAAGCAGATTAATGCTTGTACTTTGATGCTCACCATTGAACTTTTTGTTTGTTTTGCAATTTTTTTAAAATAATTACATTTGAATGAACAACATAGAAGAAAAAAAAAGGAAAAAGAAAAGAAAAGAAAAAATTGATGTCCTTTGATGCTCCCATTGAATTTTGTGTTTTTTTCTTCTAATACTGGTATAAGTGATTTTCTATTCTGATGCATCAAATTAAGTGTTAAAAAACATAGTAAAAAGAACAATATTTCAGGGTGGTATTGACACACATTCCCTTTCTTTTCTTTTTGTTCTTTTTTTACTTGGAAATAGAAGGAATTACAAAGACTCAGTTAACAACCACAAGTAACATATTTTTTAGTAGTACTTAAAATGGCCTGTTATACAAAATGCTTTTGAATTTTCTTATTCTATTTCTTTCCTTGGAAAAAAAAACCCTTGCCTATTGCTCAAGAGCCTGTGGAGTCTGATAATGAGATCAGCCTCATCAGGGGCGAAGTCACCGCGCTTGATATTGGGATGAAGATAGTTCAGCCATCTTAACTTGAAACTCTTACGACACCGATTGAGCCTTGCAAATCGAAACCCATCAACTAACTTTCTTATTTGATGATTGACATCTTATCAACTAATACAGATGGAAAATGGGAGAATTATTCACTTGCCTGCCCTAGAAGGGATGTGCCTCCACTTCCCTTCACCATACTTCTCTACCCAGTTTTTGAGTGACAAGTCTTCTTCCCTAGATTGAGCCCACAAGCTAATAAATCACCTTTTATTGGAGCTACCAAGCCTACCATGCCACAACTTTACCACACTATACACCCACAAAACTACCGCTTAGTATGCCTGCCCCATTATCCTATATGTCAATCACTTTATTCGTGATCAGTCCTTTGGATCATTGAATGCAATGTAATGCCGAATAGTATTGCCAATTTATTCCTGAGAAGAGGTGAGAACCAGAGTCAATAAGAAGGAGAAGGCAAATTTCTAGATGAGCAAGAATGGTTCTAGATGCAAATTTCTATAGATTGGTCAGAGACTATGGAGGAGGACCCTTTTGCAGGGGGGTGGTTGGGAAGGTTGGGCGCTTGGGTTAGGGGATGGGGATGCCAAACCAAGTGTTTTCAGTAGGAAGTTCCTCTCCTGCACAATGCATGATTAATTTGATCATTTTTTCCCCAAGACAGGCTTCAATTAAAAGTGTTTAAGTGGCCACCGTTTTAAATGCTACAGCTTTACCTATAAAGCAAAAAGAGCATCTTAAACTTTAAACTACTAGTTGTTGAAAAAAGAACTCGATCGGATTTACTCGGTTTGAATTCCTAGTTCACGCCCCGACCCTGAGTTATCAATTCATCATTATGTTTAGTTTTTATAGAACTTACAGGTTTTTCCTTGTTTAATCAAGTCATACTCAAAAATAGAAAGGCATAGTTATTTTTATGTATTGCACAATCTTGTCCGTGATTCTTCGAGAAATCGTTAATATTAGTCCACTATTTCTCATTGAGTTTGTGCATTTTTCTTTCTAATCTGTTCCTTTGGTTTTAGTGAAAGTGGTGAAATGTGTGCAATGAAGGAGGTTACACTATTTTCAAATGATGCAAAGTCAAAGGAAAGTGCAAAACAGTTGGGGCAAGTAAGTTGTTTCTGTAGTAGATTTATAGGGAAGTTAATTATCTGGAGGATGAATATTGTGTTTTGCAATATTAATTTTTCAACTTGTTGTATTGCAACTATTTTGTTGCTTTGATAGACATTCTTACTTTTTAGTGCTTATTCTGACAGGAAATTTCTCTATTGAGCTGCATGCGACATCAGAATATAGTGCAGTAATATGGATCTGAGACGGTAATCTCTGTGTCGCCTTAATCCAATTTGGTGTATTTTTTAATTTCTACTTAAGAATTCTGAATTCTTGGTTTTTCAATGCTGGTAATTTATTTCAACAAGCTTGGTGTCATTCTATTTCATGGTTTTGGCATTCTGAAAAAGTTCGCTTGTTATGATTATTGTCTCATTCTATTAAGGCTACAAAGAAGTTGTGGTAATTTTACTTGTAGCAAGTGGATCACAAGATGTAAGAGCTTATGGGAACAAAAAATTTGAATACTTAACTTCTTTAAATGCATAATGCTATGAGTGGTATATGGTAGTGTTGCACTTTGGGAATTTCCTTGCAGAGAAAGTAATACTAAATTGCAATTGATGCTTCAAATTTTATTAATCTTTTTCTCTGAATTTAAATTCCTTGAACAGGTAGATGATAAACTGTATATGTATTTGGAGTATGTGTCTGGTGGCTCCATCTATAAGCTTCTAAAAAACTATGGGCCGTTTGGTGAACTAGCAATTTGTAGTTATACTCAACAAATCCTGTCGGGGCTGGCATATTTGCATGCTAAGAATACTGTCCATAGGTGACTCTAGTTATCATTCACTGTTGATTTGTAATCCAAGGTAGACCATTTATAACTGCGTTATTTGTACAAGGATATTAAAGGAGCAAATATACTTATAGACCCTAATGGGCATGTGTAGTTGGCAGATTTTGGGCTGGCAAAACATGTAAGTGCATGCAATTGGATTTTATTTTTCCTGAAACGTAGTCTAACCAAATGAATACCAACCAGTGCATGAGATACTAGGAGAATGGAATTAGAACAAGCAACAGGACTTCACAACTTAGGTTGCGATACTGGTTGGTTTCTGAATATATTCCAACATCGTGTACTTTTTAATCAATATAGGTACCCATATAAAGGTTCAGTTATCTAGTTTAAATGCTTATATTAGCCTATTCTAGTGGTCGAGTGCATGCTCAAAGGAAGCGTTAAATAGGGCACTTGAAATTATGTCACATACACATTATCTGTTAATGCTGTGTTCTTAAGATTAGAAGTGTGCTATTGGTAACCTGATTTATGCCAAATCTATGTACATGCTTCATATTTGCAGATCACTGGGCAATCAGGTCCAATGTCATCAAAAGGAAGCCCTTACTGGATGGCGCATGAGGTCATAATGTTTTCTCCTGTCATAACCTTGTGTCTTTGTTCATGACATGCGCCCGAGGTCAAATGCAGAACTAGAAGATATTTAATGTCACAAATTTCTTTGGTGGTTGGTCATAATCCCCACTTTGTTAAGTCTCATGCTCTTCGGAAGTGCATATCCACATGGCTGCACAGCAACAGTATGCACTTTATTTGTCTGTGTGACAAGGCCTTTTTGGAAGGCAGGTTTGTTGGTTTTGGGTGCCATCCCTTTTGACTAGTCCAAATTGAACATATATAGCTAAACACTACATGTGCATCACTTTAAAAACAGAATTTCGTTATGTCATTTTTGTATAACTTCTATTTATACATGTTAATTAACAGGAATTAATACAAATTTTAGTAAATATATATATATTTTTTTTCCTGAAATTGACTTTTAGCGGGGGCCAGCGGTCGCTGCTAAAAGTTGGGTAAAATTTGATTAAAGTTTTAGTGGCGGCCAATGGCCCCCGCTAATTGTTCACAACATCAGTCGCAAATGGCTTATTAGCGATGCATTTTTGGCCGCCACTAAAGGTCCACCACATAGCGGCAGCCGCTGGCCGCCGCTATAAATTTTAGCGTCAACACATTTAGCGTTGAATTGTGGCGGTCGGCTTGGCCGCCGGTAAATACTTTAGTGACGGGTTTTATGATTATTAGCGGCAGCCGCGGCCCCCGCTAAAAGTCTTTTTTCTTGTAGTGAAGGAATGACTCTTAATTCTCCCTGCAATAATACTTCAATCAGTACCAGGTACTGCTCTTGGTGAAGCCCATGATTTATAAATTTGATTACTACTTAATTTATGTATGTACCGGTACTAAGGTGTTTCGTGAAATTATAAAATTACTTAATTCTCATCTCTGAAGTTTCTGCAGATTTTAATTTTTCTTCATTCCTCTTCTGGTTTGGGTGTTTAATGTGGTTATCAACGATGATTGCTTTGAAATTTCAGATGTATCACTTCATTTCCAAGTTCTACCCATCTGTCTGCGTTGCTTTCTAGATGGATATTGTACCATATGGACAAAGATACACAAGGGTTTGACAGGATTTGTGATGATTTGAAAATGTTTAATACCCTCTTAAATGCTAAAACCATTATTAGTGCCCCATAGCCATTAGCCACTATCAGATTACATGATTGTTATAGAGAGATATTCGGTGGTTTTTAGGATTTCTTTCATATTAGCAGCAGCCGTACACACTTCATAACTATTTGACATTTTAGACCTGTATACATGTCATGTATTACATTTTAATATTTTTAAAAAATACTTGTTAAGTTACATTACTTACATGATACATCTATCATATTCTACTGTTGCAGGCTGTTTCAACAGAGGCAATACCGCAAACGTATTTCCCCCTTTTCTCTTCTCACTTGGCTGGGATTGCATTTGATACATACAGTCACCGGTAAGTTATTTTCATGCTAATCGCTTTTTTTTTTCCTGGGATTATTCTTCTATGAAGAAAAATCAGCTTCATTAGATGTAATTCGGCAATAATGTCTATGAATTTTCACTTGACGTACGATGAAGTGATATTACTTCATTTACTCGCCATATAATGAGTTGCGATCTGCTTTCATTTCGTAGATTGACATATAAATTACTACCAGAGAAAGAGAGGGTGATTGAATATTTTCAAAGTCATTCAACGGACCATTAGGAATTTGCCAACCTTGAGTGCATATATTCCGTCGGGTGTTGAAATCTGAATCATATATAGGATGATTCAACAATTAGATGTATATATTCAAGTACCCAGTAGTAGAAAAATACATAGACATGCAGTTTTTTTGGTTTTTTACATATTTTCAGCCCAATTGGGTGAGACATTTGACACAGTAGACTTTGGCACCGGCCTCTGCCTGTCGATGTTCTAAATATCCTGTTACCTCATTGACACTGCATACACATTGTTTAAGTAGTTTACAGTGAGTTCACTGTGTACTAATTCATATATATTGAAAGCCCCTATTTGTAGTTTTAGGTAGACGAAGAACATGTCATAGATATGGATCCAAAATCTTTCCTCATGGTAATTCAGGTTCACTGTGTTGGTTGGTTGGGACTTGGGAGTGTGACTTTATATAGAAGTAAATATAAATATAAATATATATGAATTAGTCTACGGGTACTCCCAAATATACTCCCAAATCCTAACCGTTTATCTCAATTATTAAACGGTTAGGATTAGAACTGTCGTGGCATTAGAAAAGACAAAACAAGCCAACTCATATCCTAGCCCTTAGAGGTTAGTAATAAATGGTTAGGATTAGGGAGTACCCAATCGATTTAGAATCTAATTTTAGAATCTAAAAGCAAAACATCTGCTTAGCGACTGGGTGTTACTGTCCCCTTTAGTCCCACATTGGTTGGGTACTAGACTTTGCATGGGTGTATAAGGGTCCAACAATCCTCCATTAGTCAGGCCCTTTTGGAGTGATTGAGTGGGTTTACCCTTATGTCACCTTAGTGATAACCTTTAGGTCTGATTGTGTGTGTGTTTAGGTGTTACTTTACCTCCTTAAGCCAAAAAAAAAATTGTTAAAGTTTTTGTAACGGTTACCTTGTTATTGATTTAGTCCAATTATTTGCAAAAGGGGAGTTTGGACTTGATCATGCCCCTACCGAGCCAATCATGCCAAGTTCCAACATGAATTATATAGAAATTGCTTGAAATTTCATTAGGTTGATGTTGGAGTTATTGGATCATGTCAGCTATAAATATACTTCCAACTGATCACACCAAGTGTCTCACTTTGTAGACACCATATATCTACATAGCATATATCACTTTGACCATCCAAGAGTACAAGGAAAAGGTGATTTGAACACAAGTTCTTACATTATACTGAAGAAGTATGCTTTGCTTCCGGTTCAGGCCAGTAAAATTCTACGGAACACATAATCCTTCTCTACTAGCTTACAAAATAATTGGAAAGAGATAAGAGTAACAAAGAGATAATTTGTTCGAGAGCTCACTAGAAGATCAAATTTGTCATTCGAAAAAAATCTTGGAGTTTAAACATAATTACTTTGGTTTTGATTATTGGTTGTTTTCTAAAATTCTGAATTTGATTGCTCATTTCAATGTTATGGTTTATGAGGGCCATGATGTTGAATGTGGCATTTGAATTCATAACATATCCTCAAAGAGGGGTGGTGTCTGTATAGTATAGTTCAAAAATCTACCTCTATACATTATAGTGCAAGAAAAATTACACTGAATTTACTTGCTTTCTCTCTCTCTCTGGTTCATCTCCAACTAACCTCAAAAAACACATGTACCTATACATTATAGTACAAAAAACATTACACTGAATTACTCGCTTTCTTCTCTCTCTGGTTCATCTCCAACTAACCTTCTCAAAAAACACTTGTACATATCTACCACTTTCTTCATAATAGAGCAAAAATTATTAAACTCTCTCTATCTCTAATCCAACCCACAGGTAAGTTTAATATATTTGACCAATGGGTCAGGTTTGTTTATAACCACCTATGACCATAATTGATTCTAGTTGGCTCTTTGGCATATTAAAATTGTAATGGTTATGAGATATTGATTCATACTATATTCTTTTCTGTTTTAATTGAAACAATTAATACATAGCTTTGTGAATATTTCATTCATTCGTGTAAGCTGGACTATGGTTAATGATTTCATTTTAAAATGTAGCAAATAGATCATTTCCCTTTTTTGAATACATTTTTTTTTCTTATCCACCCGTGCATTGCACAGGGTGTTTGCTAGTAATTTTCTTTCATGCTTGATGACATTTTATTTTCCTCTCTAGAAAATGAGGAGAAACTATTTTCGAGGAAATTTTCTTTTCCACAACGTTTTCCCTTCAAGCAAACAGAGCCTAACTTCAATCCTGAAGAACCTGAGGTAAACAAGCTACTAATAACAGAAAACTACAGTGGCAATTGACAACTCTAATGCAATATAAATCTGTTATGATGATTCCCAATAACAGCTTTACCGTACTCAAGAATCCAGCAGTATTATAGATGACAATATTGAAAATCTGTACTATCTAAATCATATGTAACTAGACTAGCAATATTGAATGTAATTAGCTGCCAAACCCAGTAATATCAGAATGTACATATCAGATGATTCAGCGATATATATATATATATATATATATATTTTTGATAGATAACGAGAAAATTTTATAAAAGAGGAAAGAATACACAAACGACGCAAGAAACATCACCCAGAGAGAACCAAAAAATCAGTCAAATTAAGATTCTTGACCAGCTATACAAAACATCAGTCCAATGGACCTTCTCAAAATCAGCTAGAACTGACGACCAAGAGTATTACAACCACCCAATTTTAAGAATGACTTTGGGCATCGACTCTTCCTTATCTTAAAAAATTCTTCTATTCTGTTCCCTCCACAAACCCCAACAAATCGCCGCGGGTAGCATCTTCCAAACCTCATTCCCTTTCCTACTGAACACACCTTTCGGCCATCCCAACACTTCCCCCAGACCCCCTTGCGAAACCCAGCTCATCCCAAAAAGACCCAAATAATGATGGGAGGTGTTATGTGGGGTATAGGTTGTGGTTGAATAGGTGGAGGTGGCATGCCGAAAGTGAAATCGGGTTGTGGTTGGATGGGTGGTGGAGGGATATTGAGGGTATGCAGTTGTGGAGGCTGAACAGGTGGTGGAGTGTTGATAACAGGTGGCGGAGGGATAAGACTGGTAACATGTGGCGGATTGGATAGTGATGGGCCTGACACATTGGTCGATCGAGGATTTGAGGAGGAGAGAGCATGTGTTATGGCCCGCATAAAATCATGCACAATGTTTTTCAATTCTTCTATGTTCTGGGCATTCTCAACTATTCTTGCTTCAAGATTCGGGGCTTGTGGTTGTTGCGATGTCGGTGTGTCAGGGTTAGTCTCTTGGCCATCCCGAGGGTCCATGCTGCAATCGGTTGATCAAGTATCAACTGGTTTTGCTTTACAAATACGTGCTTGACTCAGGGTCTGCTCCTGAAATGATTGAAATGTACGGAGTAAGAATCGAAATAAGTAAGATTGGGGTAGCATGTAGATGACCTAATAGGGTCTAATTGACATAGGGACAATGCCCCTAGTTTGGAAGTTTGGAATGACATGCCAGAGAGAGGATTTTTTTTTTTTTGTTGGGTGTGACAAGGCATATGTGATCCGATAGGGCATACGGAAAGAAGTCCGACATGCATTAACCCGAGTTGTTGGGAACCGTGGACCTATCAGGTCAAAGGTATAGGTGGGTCCGGCGAAGACCTATTTACCTGGGATTTGAACCCCATATGCTATGTCAAGAGATAGGGTATGGTGTATTTTATTACAAGCACAACAAAAGGCTCAGTACATGCCCCTTGGATGGGTGTTTATTTGGACAGAGTGCCCTGATGAGCAACCATGATTGAGGGGACAGGTATAGGTTACAAGCAGGTTAAGGTTTAGAATATCCCTCCAGGGTGGGCTGCTTGTAGACTATACCTCAGCCTATTCTATATGTATGCATGTTGGGGTAATGCAGGGTGTTCCTAAAGGATGAGGGGATCACTTAACACCGTATATGCGACTCCCCGGTATAGAACATACCTGGGACGATTGGTGTAAGCGGGAGCGTTCAGAATCCTTCCCTGAGAGTAGTCACCCAGCAGGAGTAATTCCGTGGACCTCCAAGACTTTTAAGCCCCTGTCACTGAGGATAGTCATCCAGCAGCCGTGAGCGTAATAAGCCTGTCTAATAGGTATTAGGTTGTTACACTAGTATGCTATGCATGAAATGCACTGTACAAGGAACATCCCAAAAAGTATAAAGAATCGGCACTTAATTAAATACTTAGGTATTTTAATTAATTTTGAGATCATTTGGCTTAAATTTAAGTTTCGGCTTGAACCTTTCCCCAGCAGAGTCGCCAGAGCTATGCTCGGTCTGATCTCACCATGTGAGTACGTAGGCAACTCAACTCGGGTTCGACCCTAGCCATCTAGCTTTCTATTTTTCTTGGATTAGCACTCACTTAAAAACTTTGGACATTTTAATTAAACTTTGAGATTATAATTGGCTTAAGTTTAGGGAGTAGGTAACCGTTATAAAATGGAGGTCTTGGGGTGCCTAATACCTTCCCCAGGACTTAATCGAACCGCTTACCCTAACTCTGTAAAGACCATTTGCCTTATCCAAACAAACAAATACCCGGGACCTATCCCTAAGAATGAATAGGTGGCGACTCAAGTCAAAACATATAATTGTGAAAGTGGGTAGGAAGATCTCATGCTCACAGCTCGACCCCCTTGCGAAACCCAGCTCATCCCAAAAAGACCCAAATAATGATCAAGCAATATTTGACTCTAACTTGCAACCAAATTTAGAATCCATTGCTAGGGAAAACATAACCTAAAGATCAATAGTGGTACAAGAGTAGAAACGCAAAAGGTAGATAATATGATATTTATCGGACAAAATAAATCATTTCTTTTGCAGAATTTTATTTTATATTATGAATAATTTCTTAGTTGTTCCCAAGCATTGCATAGGGTGTTTTTTTAGGTGTACACTAAATACCAATAGCAAAACATATCATACCTTTATTGTTTACAAGAATGATATTTCTAAAACTCGCATATTATTTTTGGAAAGTAAAATAGGATTTTTTTTAAAATACTGGTGCAAATGTTGTCCTCACATTATTAATGATATTACTTGAGAATTAATCACATCATTTCTGTTTGCTTAGATAGACAACGACTTTGAAGCATTGGAAAATCAAGCTCCTAGCGTCGGCGAACATTGCTAAGGTAGAATTCCCTACCTTCTCAAATCTTACATCTCTCCCTCATCTTTCTTCTTCATCTCTTTGCCAAAGTACTTTTGTTTGCTTAGTCTGAAGTTGATCGAATAAATAAAACCAGCAAAACAAAACATATTTTTTACCTTTCACAAGAATGATATATTGGAAATCGCATGTTATCTTTACAAGTAGATGATCATAAGTCTAACAAAGGTGAAAATGATACAAATAATTGTTCTTCTGAAGTATGATAGCATTAGCAATGCCAATAACTATATAACCAACTTTATGGGATGGTTACAACGAAAATAACAAAGACCACTACTACAAATTCAAGGGATACGCCACCAACTAACCCGCTGAATTGGCAAACTATAGTAGAAACTCCATCTCCATATTCCAGTCAAACTTTTCCCCTCTTTATCATTAGAAATATCTGAATTTTACATTAACGATGTTTTATACTATTACAACATAATTAGACATTTATTTATGTGAATATGAATATGTGAGCAATCTTGGAATTGGTTGCTGTTTTTATTTGTACCAATAGTATAAGGTCCAAACTTCTCGAAACCAATTCCAACACTTAGGTTATATTGAAATAAAGGTGTCAGAAGAGACCGTTTAAAAAATAGAGTCCAAGTTTGGATTTGGAGACAAATTGTAGGTTTAGTATTTACTGTTTTTTTTTTAAAAGACAAATAAAGAACCCGATTGCCCAAATCGGGCATACAAGGTCAAAACTCCTCAAAACCAATTCCAACACTTAGGTTATATTGAAATAAAGGTGTCAAAAGAGACCACATCAAAATTGAGTCCATGTTAAGAATTGACTCACAATTCTAGGTTTAGGCTTTACGATCTTAACAAAAGAGGCAACTAGAGAACCTTGGTGCCAAAATCGTGTATAAAAGTTCCAAACACCTCAGAACCAATATTAACACTTAGGATATAACGAAATATAAAGGTGTTAAAAGAGACAAAAAACCAGGACTAGGTTAGGAATTAACGTAAATTGTAGGTTTAGGCGTTACAGTTTTAACAAAAGAGGCAACTAGAGAATCTCATCACCCAACTCGGACATACAAGGTCCAAAAATATTGAAACCAATTTTAATACTTAGGTTAGATTGAAATAAAAGTGTAAGAGGAAATCACATAAAGAAATGAGTCTAGGTTAGTGCACATTTGTAGGTTTTGGCGTTACGATTTAAAAAAAAGAGGCAAATAGGAAGCCTCAGTGCCCAAACCGGACATATAAGGTCCAAACACCTTGAAACCACTTTTAACACGTAGGATATATATTTTTTTTTATCGATAAGCACTCGCAATAATTAAAAGATAAGAAATAGTACAAAAAGAACACAAAACAGTTGAAGAGTTTACAAGTACATAAACCCGACAAACCAAAGCACTACTCAACTCGCCCAAATAAACTAGAAGAACATAGCCATCAACACAACACTTCCCTCAGATCCTCCATGTCGAGACGTAACCCTACCCACTTTAATACAACCAGTTGAGTCCGAGCACAAATACGGGCCACTGATGAAGAAGAATCCTCAAAAACACTTTTTTTTTTCCCAAATCATCCATGAGATGGCCCCAGGAGAATTGCCCTGATCGCCTCCCTAGCACCACCATCCACATTAGCCCCCACTCAACAAGATAAGAAGTTGTGAAAGGAGAAGGGAAAGACCCAACCTACCCCCACACGAGAAAGGAAGTACCCCCATATCCCAAACACAATAGGACAATGCAATAATAGATGATCCACAGATTCTTTTACTTGGAAGCACAAGAAGCACCGGTTGGCTATCTTCCACCCTCTACTTTGTAAATGATCACAAGTTAAATTTTATTCAAAGCCGCAGTCCAAAGGAAGAAAGATACCTTAGAGGGAATAGCAGGGTTCCACACAATTTGACAAGGAAACTGCCCAACGGATACAGGACACAATGAATGTAGCAGAGATCTTACCGAGAACCGACCATGGTTGCTTTTAGCCCAACTCTTGCTATCCTTAATCTCAGCACACTCGGGAAGGGGGGGGGGGGGGTCGAGTTGACCCACTCCAAAAGTCTAGTCAAATCCTCAACTTCCCAATCATTCAGGTCTTGACGCATACTCGGACACCACACCACCGCCCCGCCTAACCTCTCATAAGAGTCCCTTACTAATAACCTCCCTATCTGAAGCTAAAACGAAGAGGTTGCCAAAGTCATCCTTAAGCCTAGTGTCCCTGCACCACACATCCGACCAAAACTCGATCTCAGACCTCCTCCAGACACAAAACTTGAAAAAAGGCACCACCAAACTAGCATTGACCATAATACCTTTCAGAGACCCTGACCATGAGAACCATTCACCTCTCTCGGAACCCAACCCTTAGGATATATTGAAATAAAGGTGTCAGAAAATATATATCAAAAACCGAGTAAAGGTTAGGAATTGGTGCACAATTGTAGATTTAGACTTTACGGTATTAATAAGAGACAACTAGGGAACTCTATGGTGCCCAAATCGGGCATATGAGGTCCAACACCTCGAAACCAATTCCATTACTTAGGCTATATTGAAATATAGGTGTTAGAATAGATTACATCAAAACTGAGTCTAAGTTTGGAATTGTTACAAAGTTATTGGTTTAGGCTTCATGGTCTTAACAAAAGAGACTCTCCAAGAACTTTGGTACCCAAATCGGGCATTCTAGGTTCAAACATCTCAAACCTAATTCCAATACTTACATCATATTGAAATAAAGATATTAGAAGAGACCGCATAAAAAATCGAGCCCCGTTTAAGATTTAGCGCAAAATTGTAGGTTTATGCTTTTTGGTCTTAACAAAAGAGGCAACTAGAAACCTCATCGCGAAACTCGGAAAGACAAGGTCCAAAAACCTCGAAATTAATTCCAACACTTGGGTTATATGGAAATAAAGCTGTTAGATGAGATCACATCAGAAATCGAGTGTAGGTTAGGAATTTATACACAATTATATATCTAGGCTTTACGGTTTTATCGAAGTAAGGAACTAGGGAACTTCGGTGCCCTAATAAGGCAAACGAGGTGTAAAAACCTCGAAAGCACTTCAAACACTTAGGATATATTGAAATAAAGGTGTCAAAATATCAGAAACCAAGTCCATGTTTTGAATTGATACACAATTGTAGGTTTAGGCTTTAGTAAATTAATAAACAAGACAACTAGGGAACCTTGATGCCCAAATTGGGCATTCGAGGTCCAAAAACCTCGAAACCAATTCCAAGACTTAGGTTTTATTGAAATAAATGTGTTAAAAGATATTACATAAAAAATCGAGTCGAGGTTAGGAATTGGCGCAAAATTATAGATTTAGGCTTTACGATTTTTTAACAGAGGCAATTAGGAAATCTCGGTGCCCAAATTGACAATAAGAGATCCAAACCCCTTGAAACCAATTCTAACACTTATGGTATATTGAAATAAAGATGTAATAAGAGATCACATCAAAAATCGAGTCTATGTTAGAATTGACGCGCAATTATATGTTTGGGCTTTACAGTATAAACAAAAGAGACATCTAGGGAACCAAGGTGCCCAAATCGGGCATACGAATTCCAAATACCTAGAAAACTATTATAGTACTTACGTAATATTGAAATAAAGATGTTAGACGAAATGACATCAAAAATTGCAAATATAGGTTTGGGCTTAACGGGCTTGACAAAATAGACAATTAAGGAACTTCGGTACCCAAATTGGGCATACGAGGTCCAAACACCTTGAACACAATTCAAACACTTAAGTTAAATAGAAATAAAAGTGTCAGAAGAGAGTAATAAAAAATCGAGTCCAATTTAGTAATTAGTGCACAATTATAAGTTTAGGCTTTATGGTATTAACAAAAGAAACAGTTAGAAAACGTCGGTGCCTAAATCAGCTATACAAGTTCCAAATACCTCGAAACCAATTCCAAGACTTAGGTTATATGGAAATAAAGGTGTCAGAAGCATGGTTTAAAAAATCGCCGAAACCGTTATGGAAAGTCTGTTACGTAAAGGTTTTGGTAGCCTCCGATACCCGATGCCGTACCTTTACCCGTTTATCCCGAAACAAAACCGTAATGCCCGAAACCGTTACGTAACAGGCGTTACTCCCAATACGTAAAGGTTTCGGTCGTAGGACTGAGTTTTGAAAATCCCTAAACTCATTCTAAAACCTCATCTTTGCTATCTCTCTTTTGTTTTTTGTTGATTAACAACTTGATTTGAGGTTTAATTCATAGATTTGAAGGAATCCAAGACATGTTCTTTATTTCAGTTATGTTTCAACCCTCGACCCATCTAATTTCCTTATTTCTAAATTTTGAGCTTCATATTGGCTTTAAAAGCGTCTTGTTACTCATTTATTATATGTTTTTTCTATTTATTGAAATTTTTTGGATTTTTTTAAGCAAAAAAGAAAAAAAAAATAAGTAAAGGCCGAAACCGTTACGTAACGGCGTTATATAAAGGTTTCAGCCGTGTCCGTTACGGTATCCGAAACCCTTTTTTTAAACCTTGGTCAGAAGATCATACACATGGTTCAAAATATCGGTATCGGTCGCCGTATTGGTAAGTCCAAAATAGGATACGTATCAGCGTATCGGTACCGTATCGGTTGGATACGGCGGAAAAATTTAGGATACGCTAAAAAAAGCTTGGATATGTAAGGAAAAACTTGGATACCTTGCATAAAACCTCTTTTAATGCAAATATAAGCTAAAAATAAACTAAATGAAGGCCTCCAACTACATTTATAATCATACATATGAGAGTTAACAAATTTATAAGTTAAAAAAAGCGTGTGCACTGATAAATATGTATGAAAATACAAACCATAGTTACTTAACCAAGTGATAAAATTTTACTTGTATTCATAAATCAAAAATGTGAAAATACATAGACCTTGTATTCACAAATCAAGTTACATACATGATAGAAGCTCAATACCACATTGAGCTTCGTGTCGGCTCATACTCTATCATTGTGGGATTAAGAATTGAGTAGAGTGATATATTATAAGTGGTCCAGACATGATGACACCACTATGTCCAAGTCATCATCGTGCGGTACATGCCTAGGTACATTTATACATATGTCTGCTACTAAGTCGTGATCTGTCCATAACTATCAGTCGAAGATTGAGACTTAGCATTATTACCAGTGGCTCCTGATAAATAGGGTTGGGCTGTGGCATCATAACCAGTGGCTCCTGATAAGTAGGGCTAGGCTGAGGCATCATGACCAGGGGGATAACCTTATTTACATATTAATATCTAAAGTAAATGAAAGTAAAATCAAGTTAAAATCATTTACTTAAATAATATATTATATAAATAGCTTGCTCCTGATAAGTAGGGCTAGGCTTAACGGTCTTAACAAAACAGATAACTAGGGAATTTGGGTGCCTAAATTAGGCATATGAGGTTCAAACACCTCGAAAAAAATGTGGCACACTTAAAAAATTGAGTCTAGGTTAGGAATTGGCGCAAAATAATAGATGTAGGCTTTACTGTTTTTTATTAGAGACAATTGGGAAATCTCGGTGCCCAAATTGAGAATAAGAGATCCAAACACCTCGAAATCAATTCTAATGTAAGTGACCAAGTCTATGTTAGGATTGACGCACAATTATATGTTTATTCTTGACGGTATAAACAATAGCGACATCTAAGGAACCTAGGTGCCCAAATCGAGCATACAAGTTCCAAATATCTTGGAAATAGTTCAAGTACTGAAGTAATATTGAAATAAAGATATTAGACGAGACGACATCAAAAATCGAGTCCCGATTAAGATTTGACGTAAAATTGTAGTTTTAGACTTCACGGGTTTTTAAAAGAGAATTAAAAAACCTCGGTGCCCAAATCAGGCATATAAGGTCCAAACACTTCGAAACCACTTCTAACACTTAGAATATATTGAAATAAAAGTGTCAGAAAAGACTAGATAAAAAACCGAGTTCAGGTTATAAATTGTTGCACAATTGTAGGTTTAAGCTTTCCAGTAATAACGAAAGAGACAACTAGGATACCTCAGTACCCAAATCGGGCATACGAAGTCCAAAAAGCTCAAAACTAATTCCAAGATTGAGGTTATATTGAAATAAAGGTTTCAGAAGAAACTACATAAAAACATAAAAAAATGGATACAAGGTTTGGCATTGGCACAAAAGTATAGGTTTAAGCTTAACCATCTTAACAAAACAAACAAATAGTGAATTTGGGTGCCCAAATTGGGCATACGAGGTTCAAACACCTCAAAACCAATTACAAGACTTAGGTTATATTGAAATAAATGTGTCATACATAAAATATCGAGTCTATGTTAGGAATTGACGCAAAATTATATATTTTGGCTTTATAATTTCTTATTTGAGGCAATTGGGAAATCTCGGTATCCAAATTAAGAATAAGAGATTCAAACACCTCGAAATCAATTTTAACACTTATGATATATTGAAAGAAAGATGTTGTAAAAGACCTTATCAAAAATCGAGTCTATGTTAGGATTAACGCACCACTATATGTTTAGGCATTATGGTATAAACAAAAGCGACATGTAAGGAACCTAGGTGCCCAAATCGGGGCATACCAGTTCCAAATATCTCGGAAATAATTTCAGTACTTATGTAATATTGAAATAAAGATGTCATATGAGACGACATCCAAAATCGAGTCCCGATTAGGATTTGACGCAAAATTATAGGTTTGGACTTTACGAGTTTTTAAAAGAGTGAATTAAAAAAACTCGGTGCCCAAATCAGGCATATAAGGTCCAAACACCTCAAAACCACTTCTAACACTTAGTGTATATTGAAATAATGATGTCAAAAAATATATACCAAAACCGAATAAAATTTAGGAATTAGTGCACGATTGTAGGTTTAGGCTTTACGTTATTAATAAGAAATAAGAGAACTAGGGAACCATGATGTCCAAATTGGGCATACGAGGTCCAAACACCTCGAAACGAATTCCAGTACTTTGGTTATTTGACAATTAGAGTTGTTAGAATAGAATAGATAAAAAATTGAGTCTATGTTTGAAATTGTAACAAAATTATGGATTTAGGCTTCAGGGTCGAGGCATAAGAGACAATCCGGGAACTTTGGTACCCAAATTGGGCATACAAGGTCCAAACACCTCGAAACCAATTACAACACTTACATCATATTGAAATTAAAATGTTAGAAGAGACCGCATAAAAAATCGAGTCCCAATTAGGATTTAGCGCAAAATTGTAGGTTTAGACTTTAAAGTCTTAATAAAAGAGGCAGCAAGGAACCTCGTCGCAAAACTCGGAAATAGAATGTCCAAAAACCTCGAAACTAATTCCAACCCTTAGGTTATATTGAAATAAAGTTGTCAGATGAGATCACATCAGAAATCAAGTCTAGGTTAGAAATTTGCATACAATTATATGTTTAAGCTTTACTGTTTTAACAAAGAAGGAAACTAAGGAACTTTGATGCCCAAATTAGGGATACGAGGTGCAGAAACCTCGAAGGCACTTCTAACACCTAGGATATATTGCAATCAAGGTGTTAAAAAACTATTTCAAAAATCGAGTCGAGGTCATGAATTAAAAAAAAAACTGTTTCTTATCTTGTCCTTTATTGTTAACAATTTGATTTTTTTCTTATTTCTAAATTAGATTTATTCGGTAAAGTAGTTCATAACATACCACTATAACTATCTGGAAATTCTGATGATGAATCAGTGACTACTAAAAAAGGACTATTAGTTCTAGGTTGCATCTTTCAATCGACGTCAATAATGGTATGTCTCACCTTTTTATTTGAATTTTCTTTTGAATCTTAATAATCTATTTTTTTACTACTGCTAGATGTTAGTCTATAACTTAAAGTACAATCGTTAAAAAAAGTAAAAAAAAATTAGGATTTTACTATTTATAAACTCGCTGGTCATAGACATCCCACTTTCTCCATTTCGACAAGTACTTGGGGTTTGGTGGGGCCCACCCCAAAGTGTTTCTCCTTCTGGCAAGATAGTGGGGGCGTATATGGCTAAAAATTACCTTAGTTATATTGATGCATCCCTTCTCTATCATTTATTAAGTGTTAGTATTTGTGTTTGCGAGTTAATCAATTGTGAGTAGGAAGATTTCTTCCTGAAGAGAAATTATGTTCTAATTACTCGATCAGAATATAATTCGATATTTTGTTCTTGTACTTTTACGTCTTATATTTTGATATTATTCATTCATAATTTATTATATAAGAAAACTGATTGTCTGAATTTGTTTTATGTACTCCTACATTATACAACTACACCATGTGAGCTATATGTAACGAGGCGTAAATGACGACTTCTGGTCAAGGTTAAGCTTAGCATTGATCGTGCTCTTGCTTGCCCTTTAGCTTTCGTGACTGTCCTTTGCTCTAGAATTCTCCCATGGTTAGTTTCCCAATTTTTTAAATTTCTTATCTTGTCCTATATTGTTAACAATTTGATTTTTTTCTTATTTCTAAATTAGATTTATTCAGTAAAGTAGTTAATAACACCACTATATCTATTTGGAAATTACGATGCAGAATCAGTGACTGCTAAAAAAAGACTATTATTTCTAGGTTGCGTCTTTCAATAGACATCACTAATGGTATGTCTCACACTTTTATTTTAATTTTCTTTTGGATCTTAATAATCTAATATTTCACTAATGCTAAATGTTAATCTATAACTTAAAGTATAATCGTTAAGAAAAGTAAAAAAAATTTAGGATTTTACTATTTATAGTCGCTGGTCGTAGACATCCTACTCTTTTTATTTCGTCAATTACATGGGATTTGGTGGGGCCCACCCCGAAAGTGTTTCTCCTTCTCGCAAGATAATGGGGCGTATATTGCTAGATAGTGGGGGCGTATATGGCTAGCAATTGCCTTAGTTATATTGATGAATCATTTTTCTATCATTTATCAAGTTTTAGTATTTGTCTTTGTGAGTTAATCAATGGCGAGTAGATGTCATCTTTAAGGGAAATTCTCTACTAATTACTCGATCTGTATATAATTTAGTTCTTGTACTTTGAAGTTATATTTTTATATTATTAATTCAAATTTTATGGGTAAGAAAACAGATTGTCTGAATTTGTTTTATTTACTCCTACATTATTCAACTACACCATGTGAGCTATGGAACGAGGCGTGAACGATGACTTCTACACAAGGGCCATTAAACTTAACATTGACCTTGCTATCGGTTGTAATTCAACTTTCGCGACAATCATTTGCTCTAGGATTCACCCTTGGTTAGTTTCCCAATTTTTTAAATTTCTTATCTTATCCTATATTGTTACCAATTTTTTTTTTTAATTATTTCTCAATTAGATTTATTTGGTAAAGTAGTTAATAACACCACTATAACTATCTGCATATTACGATGCAGAGTCAGTGATTACTAAAAAAAGACTATTAGTTCTAGGTTGCGTTGTTCAATTGACGTAAATAATGGTATGTCTCATCCTTTTATTTGAATTTTCTTTTGTATCTTAATAATCTATTTTTTCAAAAATGCTAGATGTTAGTCTATAACTTAAAGTACAATCGTTAAAAAAAGTTTTAAAAAATTTAGGATTTTACTATTTATAGACTCGCTAGTCGTAGACATCCTACTCTTTCCATTTCGACAAATACTTGGAGTTTGGTGGGCCCCACCCCAAAAGTGTTTCTACTTCTGGCAAGATAGTAGGGGCGTATATGCCTAGATAGTGGGGGCGTATTTGGCTAGCAATTGCCTTAGTTATATTGATCCATCCCTTCTCTACATTTATCAAGTGTTAGTATTTATATTTGCGAGTTAATAAATGGTGAGTAGATTTCTTCCATAAGAGAAATTCTTTTCTAATTATTCAATCAGAATGTAATTCAAATCTTAGTTCTGGTACTTTTAAGTCTTATATTTTGATATTATTCATTCTGAAGATTGTCTGACTTTGTTTTATGTACTATTACACTACACCATGTGAGCCATATGTAACGATGTGTGAACGAAGACTTCTGTCAAGGTTAAGCTTAGCATGGGCCGTGCTCTCGGCTGCCCTTTAGCTTTCGTGACAATCATTTGCTCTAAGGTTCTCCCTTGGTTAGTTTCCCAATTTTTAAATTTCTTCTAATGTCGTATACCCTTGGTTAGTTTCCCAATTTTTAAATTTCTTCTAATGTCGTATATTGGGGGTTTCGGGGAGTCCTCCCGCTGAGGCTCCGAAAAATAAATATAACTTCCCCTCTCCCAGCTGGAGCTCAACTCTAAAAAGAAGGTGCGAAGCCGAGGGCCGCCATTCATGCAATGAATGTAGTCGGGCCCTTCGTAACAATTTGATTCTTTTCTTATTTCTAAATTAGATTTATTCGGTAAAGTAGTTAATAACACCGCTATAACTATATGAAAATTACGATGCAGAATCAGTGACTGCTAAAAAAGGACTATTAGTTCTTGGTTGCGTCTTTCAATCGACGTCACTAATGGTATATCTCACCCTTTTAATTTAATTTTCTTTTGTATCGTAATAATCTATTTATTCACTAATCCTTGATGTTAGTCTATAACTTAAAGTATAATCGTTGAAAAAAGTAAAAAAAAATATTAGGATTTTACTATTTATAGACTCGCTGGTCATAGACGTCCTATTCTTTCTAATTCGACAAATACTTGGGGTTTGGTGGGGCCCAACCCAAAAGTGTTTCTCCTTCTGGCAAGAGAGTAGGGGCGTATATGCCTATATAGTGGGGGCGTATATGGCTAGCAATTGCCTTAGTTATATTGATCCATCCCTTCTCTATTATTTATCAAGTGTTAGTATTTGTCTGTGTGAGTTAATCAATGGTGAGTAGATTTCTTCCATAAGAGAAATTCTTTTCTAATTATTCAATCTGAATACAATTCGAATCTTAGTTCTGGTACTTTTAAGTCTTTTATTTTGATATTATTCATTCAATATTTATTATGTAAGAAAACTGATTGTCTGACTTTGTTTTATGTACTCTTACATTATACAATTACACAATGTGAGTCATATGTAACGAGGCGCGAACGACGAATTCTGTCAAGGTTAAGCTTAGCATGGACCGTGCTCTTGGCTGCCATTTTGCTTTCGCGACTGTCATTTGCTATGGGATTCTCCCTTGGTTAGTTTCCCGATTTTCAATTTCTTCTCATGTCCTATATTGTTAACAATTTGATTTTTTTCTTATTTCAAAATTAGATTTATTCGGTAAAGTAGTTGATAACACCACTATTACTATCTGGAAATTACGATGTAGAATCAGTGATTGCTAATAATGGACTATTAGTTCTTGGTTGCGTCTTTCAATCGACGTCACTAATGGTATGTCTCACCCTTTTATTTTAATTTTCTTTTGTATCGTAATAATCTATTTATTCACTAATGCTTGATGTTAGTCTATAACTTAAAGTAAAATCGTTAAAAAAAGTAAAAAAAAATTAGGATTTTACTATTTATAGACTCGCTTGTCAGAGACATCCTACTCTTTCCATTTCGACAAATACTTGGGGTTTGGTGGGGCCCACCCAAAAATGATTCTCCTTCTGGCAAGATAGTAGGGGCGTATATGCCTGGATAGTGGGGCCGTATCTGGCTAGCAATTGCCTTAGTTATATTAATCCATCCATTCTCTATTATTTATCAAGTGTTAGTATTTGTCTTTGCGAGTTAATCAATGCTGAGTAGATTTCATCCATAAGAGAAATTCTTTTGTAATTATTCAATCTGAATATAATTCGAATTTTAGTTCTGGTAGTTTTAAGTCTTATATTTTGATACTATTCATTCAAAATTTATATTCTGTTGATACTTTCTTTTATGTACTCTTACATTATACAACTACACAATGTGAGCCATATGTAACGAGGCGTGAACGACGACTTCTGTCAAGGTTAAGCTTAGGATGGACCGTGCTCTCGGCTGCCATTTAGCTCTCGTGACCGTCATTTGCTCTAGGATTCTCCTTTGGTTACTTTCCCAACTTTTAAATTTCTTCTCATGTCCTATATTGTTAACAATTTGATTTTTTTTTTTTCTGATTTCTAGGTTAGATTAATTCGTTAAAGTAGTTTATAACACCACTATAACTATCTGGAAATTATGATGCAGAATTAGTGATTGCTAAAAAATGACGATTAGTTCTTGGCTGCGTCTCTCAATCCACGTCACTAATGGTATGTCTCACCCTTTTATTTTAATTTTCTTTTTCATCGTAATAATCTATTTATTCACTAATGCTTGATTTTAGTCTATAACTTAAATTATAATTGTTAAAAAAAGGAAAAACAAAATTAGAATTTTACCATTTATAGACTCACTGGTCGTAAAGATCCTGCTCTTTCCATTTCGAAAAATTCTTGGGGTTTGGTTGGCCCACCCCAAAAGTGTTTCTCCTCCTTGCAAGATAGTTGAGGCGTATATGCCTAGATAATGGGGGCGTATATGGCTAGCAATTGCCTTAGTTATATTCATCCATCCCTTATTTATCATTTATCAAGTGTTAGTATTTGTCTTTGCGAGTTAATCAATGGTGAGTAGATTTCTTCCATAAGAGATTCTTTTCTAATTATTCACTCTGAATATAATTCGAATCTTAGTTCTAGTATTTCTAAGTCTTATATTTTGATATTATTCATTCAAAATTTATTATGTAAGAAAACTGATTGTCTGACTTTGTTTTATGTACTCTTACATTATACAACTACACAATGTGAGTCATATGTAACGAGGCGTGAACGATGACTTCTGTCAAGGTTAAGCTTAGCATGGACCGTGCTCTCGGCTGCCATTTAGCTTCGCGACTGTCATTTGCTCTAGGATTCTCCCTTGGTTAGTTTCCCATTTTTTAACATTCTTCTCATGTCCTAAGTTGTTAACAATTTGATTTTTTTCTTATTTTTAAATGAGATTTATTCGGTAGAGTAGTTTTATAACACCAATATAACTATATGAAAATTATGATGCAGAATTAGTGACTTTTAAAAAAGGACTATTAGTTCTTGGTTGCGTCTTTCAATTGGCATCACTAATGGTATGTCTCACCTTTTTATTTTAATTTTCTTTTGTATCGTATTAATCTATTTATTCACTAATGCTTGATTTTAGTCTATAACTTAAATTATAATCATTAAAGAAATTAGGATTTTACGATTTATAGACTCACGGGTCGTAGACATCCTTCTATTTCCATTTCGGCAAATACTTGGGTTTGGTGGGGCCCACCCCAAAAGTGTTTCTCCTTCTACTATGTCTCACCCTTTTAAACAAATTAGGATTTTACGATTTATAGACTCACTGGTCGTAGACATCCTACTATTTCCATTTAGGCAAATACTTGGGGTTTGGTGGGCCCCCTCCCCCCCCAAAAAGTTTTTCTCCTTCTGGCAAGATAGTTGAGGCGTATATGCCTAGATAGTGGGGGCGTATATAGCTAGCAATTACTTTAGTTATATTGATTCATCCCTTCTCTATCATTTTTCAAGTGTTAGTATTTATCTTTGCGAGTTAATCAATGGTGAGTAGATTTCTTCCATAAGAAAAATTCTTTTCTAATTATTCAATCTAAATATAATTCGAATCTTAGTTCTGGTACTTTTAATTCTTATATTTTGACATTATTCATTGAAAATTTATTATGTAAGAAAACTGATTGTTTGACTTTGATTTATGTATTCTTATATTACAATGTGAGCCATATGTAACGAGGCGTGAATGACGTCTAAGATTCAAAATTTATTATGTAAGAAAACTGATTGTTTGACTTTGATTTATGTACTCTTATATTACAATGTGAGCCATATGTAACGAGGCGTGAATGACGACTTCTGTCATGGTTAAGCTTAGGATGGACCGTGCTCTCGGCTGCCATTTAGCTTTCGCGATTGTCATTTACTCTAGGATTCTCCCTTGATTAGTTTCCCAATTTTTAAATTTCATCCCATGCGCTATATTTTTTGCAATTTGATTTTTTTCTTGTCTAAATTAGATTCATTCGGTAACGTAGTAAATAACACCACTATAACTGTGGAAATTACGATGCAGAATCAGTGACTGCTAAAAACGGATTAGTTCTTGCTTGCGTCTTTCAATCGACGTCACTAATGGTATGTCTCACCATTTTATTTTAATTTTCTTTTATATGATAATAATCTATTTATTCACTAATGCTTAATGTAAGTCTATAACTTAAAGTACAATCGTTAAAAAAAGTAAAAAAAACTAGGATTTTCCTATTTATAGACTCGTTGGTTGTAGAAGTCCTACTCTTTCCATTTCGACAAATACTTGGGCTTTGGTGGGGTCCACCCTAAAAGTGTCTCCTTCTGGCAAGATAGTAGGGGCTTATATGCCTAGATAGTGGGGGCGTATAAGGCTAGCAATTGCCTTAGTGATATTCATCCATTCTTTTTCTATCATTTATCAAGTGTTAGTATTTCTCTTTGCGAGTTAATATATGGTGACTAGTTTTCTTCCATAAGAGAAATTCTTCTGTAATTCTTCAATCTGAATATAATTTGAATCTTAGTTCTGATATTATTCATTCAAAATTTATTATGTAAGAAAACTGAATGTCTGACTTTGTTTTTTGTACTCTTACATTAAACAACTACACAATGTGAGCCATATGTAACGAGGCATGAACGACGACTTCTGTCAAGGTTAAGCTTAGCATGATCCGTGCTCTCGGCTGCGATTTAGCTTCTGCGACTGTCATTTACTCTTGGATTCTCCCTTGGTTAGTTTCCCAATTTTAAAATATCTTCTCATGTCCTATATTGTTAACAGTTTGATTTTTTTTCTCATTTCTAAATTAGATTTATTCGGTAAATTTGGTAATAAAACATTATAACTATTTGAAAATTATGATGCAGACTCAGTGACTGCTAAAAAATGACTATTAGTTCTTGGTTGTCGTAGACATCGTACTCTTTCCATTTCGAGAAATACTTGGGGTTTGGTGGGGCGCACCCCAAATGTGTTTTTCCTTTTGGCAAGATAGTAGGGGCGTATAAGCCTTGATAGTGGTGGCGAATATGGCTAGCAATTTGCCTTAGTTATAATGATCCATCCCTTCTCTACATTTATCAAGTGTTAGTATTTGTCTTTGCGAGTTAATCAATGGTGAGTAGATTTCTTGCATAAGAGAAATTCTTTTCTAATTATTCAATCTGAATGTAATTCAAATCTTAGTTCTGGTACTTCTAAGTCTTATATTTTGATATTATTGATTCTGAATTTCTTATATAAGAAAACTGATTGTCTGACTTTGTTTCATGTACTCTTACATTATACGACTACACCATGTGAGCCATATGTAACGAGGTGTGAACGACGACTTCTGTCAAGGTTAATGTCACGACCTAAAATACCACCTAGGAGTTTGGTATACTTTAGTTCGTGACCGCCGTGTCAAACCATCCTGTTTGAAACATAAGGCATACTTAACATGCTGTACAGCATATGAAACATAATATAGCGGAAACAGAATACAAAATTTTATACACATACTGTTTCCAAGTTTATACAATAAACCAAAATAAATAGCGAATATCCTCGCTCAGCAAAATACATGTAACTGTCTCTTCCTATCCTCACGCATTAAGGGGCCACCACCTATCAAGTATCCTCTGATGCTCCTGAAGCTCTTCCGGAGTAGGTACTTCCTCAACATATTCCTCCTCGACCCAAGGCTCCTGAGGATGCTCGCCCCAGATGTCGAGAGGACCTGCCGACATAATATGTACGGCTGAGTATTGAATACTCCGCGTATACAAACCACTAGATAGTAATGTCATAAACATGAATACAGCATGTATATCGCAGTTCTAATCATTTCACATGCATTATCTTAATCAGAGCGCGGAAAACATAATTTGAAAACAATCATGTGCATATATCTCGGAGAAACATCTTCTTTTGCTTTATGATCTTTACTTTACGTTCCTTTACATCTTTACATTACGGGTATTGTAAAATACCTTAGTTTCATTACTTTCCATCTACAGGTATTTAAAATACCCTAGATCCACCTAAGGAGTCGGGCAACTAGTACCTATGTACCCACATAAACTGGGCGGGCCTACTGTTATCCTCACCTTCAGCTACCTTCGGAGTAGACAACCAGTATCTATCTCCCTTCCGGGTGGCCTGCTATTCGTCGGAATCCGATGACCAGTATCCCTTTCCCTTCCAGGCGGCCTGCTATCGTGCCTCCCCGATCGGTATTACTTGATTCATTAGTATCCATGAACCCACAGGAGATGGGCGGGCCTTCTATCAACCTGAGATAGATGACTAGAATCATCTTATACCATTACTTTCCCATGTACTTTCAATTTCTTTTCCTTTTACCTTCCATGACTTTCCCTTTACATCTTATACTTTACTTTTGCTTTTACTTCTTTGGATAACCATAATTGATAAAATCTCGATCATGCAAACATATGTGCTTGTGTAGCAATTGTGAAGAACATGGTAGACAGAAAGGAAAACTCTACATATCACCAATATTTCACATTTTCATTTATAGTACTAGCCAAGGTATAAGGAAAGTCATACACATCCAAGCACAAGTAGAACATATGGTTTTCTCATTGGTTTTCCCCAAAACTTAAAGCTTTTAACATGCTTTTCATCTTTGAATTCTAACATCAAGATCAGATAATAAAATAGGAATTGCTATACTTTTTATTCATTGGTTGAAAGCATAAAAGCATCACAATTTGCTAGTAGGATTCCCTACTAGTTCACAACACAATACAATTGATTTTATCTTGAATTTATGGAATTTAAATCTAGTAGCTTGCTCTACATAGTAAAATTCATAATAAACAACCTAGTAGATTTACAACATATGGTTTATTAGATTAACATCTAGTAGAGTGTATCTACCTTTGAAAACCAAATCCTTTTTGGTTTTGTGCTTTGGAGTTACCAAGGAAGCAAGATCCAAGCTTGAGAAGGCTTGAAGAAAGCGAGATCCGGCTTTGGAAACTCAATCAAGGCTTCCCTTCATTCATAGAATTCATAAGGAAATACTATAAGAGAACTAGTAGAAATTATCTACTTGTGGAAACCATAACAAAGTTACCTAGTAGAGAGTACCTACCTTCTAGCTTTAGAATGCTCTGAAGAGGCAAGAAGGAAGCTCCTCCTTTGTTGTTGAAACTCAAACAAGAACACCCAAGTTCTTTTCTCTCTTTCCTCTCAACTTTCTCTCAAAAATCTCCTCTAAAATATCTCAGGAGGTCGGTTAGTAGGCAACCCAAGCAACTGTTGGATCTATCGGTCAAGAGAACCGATAGATCCATCAAAAAGACACTCTCTGGCCAAAAAACCCATACAAATTTGGGCTCCAAGGATCTATCGGTCATGGGGATGGATAGATTCATCAGTGTGTGGAATTGAAGGATCTATCCTCCCCAAACTAGATAGATCCTTCTACTGTTCATCCATTCATTTTCCAGCTATGGTACTTGGCCCATAACTTT
Source organism: Tetracentron sinense (assembly GCA_015143295.1). Classification (NCBI taxonomy): domain Eukaryota; kingdom Viridiplantae; phylum Streptophyta; class Magnoliopsida; order Trochodendrales; family Trochodendraceae; genus Tetracentron; species Tetracentron sinense. Next base: position 30,652,689 of record CM026557.1, on the reverse strand, counting down.
TGACTCGGTGATTGGATTTTGATGATTCAACTTGCGTTGGATTTCTACATTCAAAGGGGAACAACTTTCATGTTTTGCACAAAGCCTAATTATTCTGTCTTCATATTCCAAAATGGTCCTAAAGGCTACTGGTCAGGAATTTCAGCAGACAAATTGCCTAAAACCCACTTTTCACCGAGCTTCGACTCAAAATCGGGAAATGTGATACACATGAACCTCAAAGAGGATCTCGATATCTTTCTAATGGCTCAAGAATCACTCGATTCTGATTTCGGATGACAAAACTAGAGTTCTCTCACGTTGAGGGTACTTCTCGACATCCCTCTTTGAGTATTGTATACTCTTGTTTCATTTGTCCCTAACCTTCACAAACACTTTCCATGTATATTTTGATTCATTCAAAAACCTCATTTCATTTCAAAACATGAACCCATAATTTCATTAAGGCTTTAGGCCTTGAAGGCACTATTCACAGTACTATTTACAGCACTATTCACATGAACAGTGAACCTAAATTCCGGAGCTCTACAGTTAAGCTTACCATGGACCATGCTCTCGGCTGCCCTTTAGCTTCTACGACTGTCATTTGCTCTAGGATTCTCCCTTGGTTAGTTTCCCAATTTTTAAATTTCTTCTCGTGTCCTATATTGTTAACAATTTAATTTTTTTATTCTTTCTAAATTAGATTTATTCGGTAAAGTAGTTAACAACACAACTATAACTATCTGGAAATTACGATGCAGAATCAGTGACTGCTAAAAAATGACTATTAGTTCTTGGTTGCATCTTTCAATCGACGTCACTAATGGTATGTCTCTCCCTTTTATTTTAATTTTCTTTTTTATCGTAATAATCTATTTATTCACTAATGCTAGATGTTAGTCTATAACTTAAAGTATAATCGTTAAAAAACGTAAAAAAAGATTTGGATTTTACTATCTATAGACTCGCTGGACGTCAACATCCTACTCTTTCCATTTCGACAAATACCTGGGGTTTGGTGTGGCCCATCCCAAAAATGTTTCTCCTTATGCCAAGATAGTAGGGGCGTATATGCCTAGATAGTGGGGTGTATATGGCTAGCAATTGCCTTAGTTATATTGATCCATCCTTTCGCTATCATTTATCAAGTGTTTGTATTTATCATTGCGAGTTAATCAGTGGTGAGTAGATTTCTTATATAAGAGAAATTCTTTTCTAATTATTCAATCTGAATATAATTCGAATCCTAGTTCTGGTACTTTTAAGTCTTATATTGTGATATTCTTCATTCAAAATTTATTATGTAAGAAAACTCGTTGTCTGACTTTGTTTATGTACTCCTACATTATACAACTACACCATTTGGGCCCTATGTAACGAGGCGTGAACGACGACTTCTGTCAAGGTAAAGCTTTGCATGGATCGTGCTCTCGGCTGCCATTTAGCTTTCGCGACTATCATTTGCTCTAGGATTCTCCTTTGGTTAGTTTCCCAATTTTTAAATTTCTTCTCACGTCCTATATTGTTAAGAATTTGTTTTTTTTCTTATTTTTGAATTAGATTTATTCGGTAAAGTAGTTAATAACACTACTATAACTATCTGGAAATTACGATGCAGAATCAGTGACTGCTAAAAAAAGACTATTAGTTTTTGGTTGCGTCTTTCAATCAACGTCACTAATGGTATGTCTCACCCTTTTATTTTAATTTTCTTTTGTCTCGTAAAAATCTATGTATTCACTCATGCTAGATGTTAGTCTATAACTTCAAGTATATTCGTTCAAAAAAGTTTAAAAAATTAGGATTTTATTATTTATAGACTTACTTGTCATAGAGATCCTACTCTTTCCATTTCGAGAAATACTTGGGGTTTGGTAGGGCCCACCCCAAATGTGTTTTTCCCTTTGGCAAGATAGTAGGGGCGTATATGCCTTGATAGTGGTGGCGTATATGGCTAGCAATTTGCCTTAGTTATAATGATCCATCCATTCTCTACATTTATCAAGTGTTAGTATTTGCCTTTGCGAGTTAATCAATGGCATAGTCACCAAGTACGGGTATGGGTATTAAACGGCAATGATACGTTCAAGAAGTACGGGTTTTAAACGGTAAAACATGGGAAAAGTACGGGGAGTTAAAGATAATAATATATATATATATATATAACTACTAATCATTTAACTCATAATTTAAGCTTGCACAGTTGCAAAACGAAGGCAACCACACAAGATTTAAACCACACAGATGCAAAGGATAAGGAGAAATACACCTCCCCAATATGTACATAAACTAATTAACTCATATACCCTTAGACATGAAGCTTCCAAAAGCATCACAAGATAGTTTACGCGTTAAAAGAATTCTGCGTAAGAAAAATGGATGACTCTGGGGTAGAATCGAAGGTAGTCTCTCCTAGTCCTAGCTAAGGAGATAAACCAAACATTGAAGGGGAATAACCCAAGAGAGAGAGAGACTTATAATTGCCGGAGAGAGATTCCACCGGAGAGCAGCCAAGTGCGAGACGAGAGAACTGAGACTTGAGACTAGAGCGAGAGATGAGGTATTGACGTTTTGTCCTAACACATCGTCTCGTAACTCTTAAAACACGTTTTAACTTTCTTTTTTTGGTTAAAAAAAGTTTTAAACACGTATAAAACGAAGTACGCGTTTAAAACGTATTTTAAAGTTTAAAACGTCAAACACGTTTAACACGGAGTTTAAAACGGCGACCTCCTCTAAAGTTTTAAATGCGTTTTAAACGGGTATTTTGTGACTATGATCAATGGTGAGTAGATTTCTTGCAAAAGAGAAATTCTTTTCTAATTATTCAATCTGAATGTAATTCGAATCTTAGTTCTGGTACTTCTAAGACTTATATTTTAATATTATTCACTCATAATTTATTATGTAAGAACACTGATTGTCTGACTTTGTTTTATGTACTCTTCCATTATACGACTACACCATGTGAGCCATATGTAACGAGCGGTGAACGACGACTTTTGTCAAGGTTAAGCTTAGCATGGATCATGCTCTCGGCTGCCCTTTAGCTTTCGCGACTGTCATTTGCTCTCGGAATCTCCCTTGGTTAGTTTCCTAATTTTTAAACTTCTTCTCATGTCCTATATTGTTACAATTTAATTTTTTTATTTTTTCTAAATTAGATTTATTCGGTAAAGTAGTTAATAACACCACTATAATTTTGTGGAAATTATGATACATAATTAGTGACTGCTAAAAAAATGACTATTAGTTCGTGGTTGCGTCTTTCAATCGACGTCACTAAAGGTATTTCTCACCCTTGCATTTTAATTTTCTTTTGTATCGTAATAATCTATTTATTCACTAATGCTTGATGTTAGTCTCTCACTTAAAGTATAATCGTTAAAAATAGTAAAAAAAAAAGGATTTTACTATTTATAGACTTCTTGTCGTAGACATCCTACTCTTTCCATTTCGACAAATACTTGGGGTTTGGTGGGGCCCATCCCAAAAGTGTTTCTCCTTCTAGCAAGATGGTAGAGGCGTATATGCCTAGATAGTGGGGGCGTATTTGGCTAGCAATTGCCTTAGTTATATTGATCCATCCCTTCTCTATCATTTATCAAGTGTTAGTATTTGTCTTTGCGAGTTAATCAATGGTGAGTAGATTTATTCATAAGAGAAATTCTTTTCTAATTATTCAATCTGAATATAATTCGAATCTTAGTTCTGGTACTTCTAAGTCTGATATTGTGATATTCTTCTTTTACAATTTATTACGTAAGAAAACTGATTGTCTGACTTTGTTTTATGTACTCCTACATTATACAACTACACCATTTGGGCCCTTTGTAACGAGGCGTGAACGACGACTTCTGTCAAGGTTAAGCTTAGCATGGACCGTGCTTTCGGCTGCCCTTTAGTTTTCACGACTGTCATTTGCTCTAGGATTCTCCCTTGGTTAGTTTACCAATTTTTAAATTTCTTCTCTTGTCCGATATTGTTAAGAATTTGTTTTTTCTTATTTTTGAATTAGATTTATTCGGTAAAGTAGTTAATAACACCACTATAACTATTTAGAAATTACGATGCAGAATCAATAACTGCTAAAAAAGGACTATTAGTTTTTGGTTGCGTCTTTCAATCAAAGTCACTAATGGTATGTGTCACCCTTTTCTTTTAATTTTCCTTATTATCGTAATAATCTATTTATTCACTGATGCTAGATGTTAGTCTATAACTTTAAGTATATTCGTTAAAAAAAGGAAAAACAGTTCTTGTCGTAGACATCCTACTCTTTCCATTTCGAGAAATACTTGGGATTTGGTGGGGACCACACGAAATGTGTTTTTCCTTCTGGCAAGATAGTAGGGGTGTATATGCCTTGATATAGGTGGCGTATATGGCTAGCAATTTGCTTAGTTATAATGATCCATCCCTTCTCTACATTTATCAAGTGTTAGTATTTGTCATTGTGAGTAAATCAATGGTGAGTAGATTTCTTGCATAAGAGAAATTCTCTTCTAATTATTCAATCTGAATGTAATTCAAATCTTAGTTCTGGTACTTCTATGTCTTATCTTTTATGTTATTCATTCGGATTTTATTATGTAAGAAAACTGGTTGTCTGACTTTGTTTTATGTACTCTTACATTATACGACTACACTATGTGAGCCATTTGTAACGTGGTGTGAACGATGACTTCTGTTAAGATTCTGCTATGCATGGACCATGGTCTCGGCTGCCCTTTAGCTTTCGCGACTTTCATTTGCTTTAGGATTCTCCCTTGGTTAGTTTCCCAATTTTTAAATTTCTTCTCATTTCCTATATTGTTAAGAATTTAATTTTTTTCTTATTTTTGAATTAGTGATTCTTTAAAGTCGTTAATAACACCACTATAACTATCTGGAAATTACAGTGCAGAATCAGTGACTGCTAACAAAGGACAATCAGTTCTTGGTTGCGTCTTTCAATCGTCGTCACTAATGGTATGTCTCACCCTTTTATTATAATTTTCTTTTGTATCGTAATAATCTATTTATTCACTAATGCAAGATGTTAGTCTATCACTTCAAGTATATTCGTGAAAAAAAGTAAAAAAAATTTGGATTTTACTATTTATAGACTCGCTTCTCGTAGACATCCTACACTTTCTATTCCGACAAATACTTGGGGTTTGGTGGGGCCTACCCCAAAAGTGTTTTTCCTTCTGGCAGGATAGTAGTGGCGTATATGCCTAGATAGTGGGGGCGAATATAGCGTGCAATTTGCCTTAGTTATAATGATCCATCCCTTCTCTACATTTATCAAGTGTTAGTATTTGTCTTTGCGAGTTAATCAATAGTGAGTAGATTTCTTCCATAAGAGAAATTCTTTTCGAATTATTGAATACGAATGTAATTCGACTCTTAGTTCTGGTACTTCTAAGTCTTATATTTCAATATTATTCATTCAGAATTTATTATGTAAGAAAACTGATTGTCTGACATTGTTCTATGTACTCTTACAATATACGACTACACCATATGAGCCATATGTAATGAGGTGTTAACGACGACTTCTGTCAAGCTTAAGCTTAGCATGGACCCTGTTCTCGGCTGCAGTTTAACTTTCGAGACTGTCATTTGCTCTAGGACTCTCCCATGGTTAGTTTCCCAATTTTTAAATTTCTTCTAATGTCCTGTATTGTTAACAAGTTGATTTTTTTTCTCATTTCTAAATTAGATTTATTAGGTAAAGTAGTTAATAACATCACTATAACTATCTGGAAATTACAATGCAGATTCAGGGACTGCTAAAAAATGACTATTAGTTTTTCGTTGTATCTTTCAATCGACGTCACTAATGGTATGTCCCATCATTTTATTTTAATTTTCTTTCGTATCGTAATAATATATTTATTCATTATTGCTAGATGTTAGTCTATAACTTAAAGTATAATCGTTAAAAAAATTAAAAAAAAATTAGGATTTTACTATTTATAGACACGCTTGTCGTAGACATCCTACTCTTTCAATTTCGACAAATAATTGGGGTTTAGTGGGGCCCACCCCAAAAGGGTTTCTCCTTTTGGCAAGATAGTAGGGGCGTATATGCCTAGATAGTGGGGGCGTATTCTGCTAGCAATTGCCTTAGTTATATTGATCCATCCCTTCTTTATCTTTTATCAAGTGTTAGTATTTGTCTTTCCGAGTTAATCAATGGTGAGTAGATTTCTTCATAAGAGAAATTCTTTTCTAAATATTCAATCTAAATATAATTCGAATCTTAGTTCTGGTACTTTTAAGTCTCAAATTTTGATATTATTCATTCAAAATTTATTATGTAAGAAAACTGATTGTTTGACTTTGTTTTATGTACTCTTACATTATAAAACTACACAATGTGAGCCATATGTAACGAGGCGTGAACGACGACTTCTGTCAAGGTTAAACATAGCATGGACCGTGCTCTCGGCTACCAATTAGCTTTCGCGACTGTCATTTACTCTAGGAATCTCCCTTGGTTAGTTTCTCCATTTTTAAATTTCTTCACATGTCCTATATTTGTTAAGAATTTGATTTATTCGGTAAAGTAGTTAATAACACCACTATAACTAATTGGAAATTACAATAGAGAATCAGTGACTGCTAAAAAAGGACTATTAGTTCGTGGTTGCATCTTTCAATCGTCGTCACTAATGGTGTGTCTCACCCTTTTATTTTCATTTTCTTTTGTATGGTAATAATCTATTTATTCACCAATGCTAGATGTTAGTATATAACTTCAAGTATATTCGTTAAATAAAGTAAAAAAAATTAGGATTTTATTATATATAAACTTGCTTGTCGTAGACATCCTACTCTTTCCATTTCGAGAAATACTTGGGGTTTGGTGGGGCCCACCCCAAATTTGTTATTCCTTCTGACAAGATAGTAAGGGCGTATATGCCTTAATAGTGGTGGCGTATATCGCTAGCAATTTGCTTAGTAATAATGATCCATCCTTTCTGTACATTTATCAAGTGTTAGTATTTGTCTTTGCGAGTTCATCAATGGGGAGTAGATTTCTTGCATAAGAGAAATTCTTTTCTAATTATTCAATCTGAACATAATTCGAAGCTTTGTTCTGGTACTTCTAAGTCTTATATTTTGATATTATTCATTCAGAATTTATTAGGTAAGAAAACTGATTGTCTGACTTTGTTTTATGTACTCTTAGATTATACGACTACACCATCTGAGCCATATGTAATGAGGTGTGCACGACGACTTCTGTCAAGGTTAAGCTTAGCATGGACCGTGCTCTCGGCTGCCATTTAGCTTTTGCGACTGTCATTTGCTCTAGAATTCACCCTTGGTGAGTTTCCCAATTTTTAAATTTCTTCTCATTTCCTATATTGATAAGAATTTGATTTTTTTGTTAGTTCTAAATTAGATTTATTCGGTAAAGTAGTTTATAACCCCACTATAATTATCTGGAAATTATGATGCAGAATCAGTGACTGCTAAAAAAGGACTATTAGTTCTTGGTTGCGTCTTTCAATCAACGTCACTAATGGTATGTGTCACCATTTTATTTTAATTTTCTTTTGTATCGTAATAATCTAATTTATTCACTAATGCTGGATGTTTGTCTATCACTTAAAGTATAATCGTTCAAAACAGTAAAAAAAATTGGATTTTACTATTTTGAGAGTCCTTGTCGTAGACATCCTACTCTTACCATTTCGAGAAATACTTGGGGTTTGGTGGGGCCCACCCCAAATGTGTTTTTCCTTCTGGCAAGATAGTAGGGGCGTAATGCCTTAATAGTGGTGGCGTATATCGCTTGCAATTTGCCTTAGTTATAATGATCTAGCCCTTTTCTTCATTTATCAAGTGTTAGAATCTCTCTTTGCGAGTTAATCAATGGTGACTAGAGTTCTTGCATAAGTGAAGTTCTTTTTAATTTTTCAATCTGAATGTAATTCAAATCTTAGTTCTGGTACTTATAAGTCTTATATTTTTATATTATTCATTCAAAATTTATTATGTAAGAATACTGATTTGCTGACTTTGTTTTATGTACTCTTACATTATACGACTTCACCATGTGAGCCATATGTAACGAGGTGTGAACGACGACTTCTGTCAAGGTTAAGCTTAGCATGGACCGTGCTCTCGGCTGCCCTTTAGCTTTCGCGACTGACACTTGCTCTAGGATTCTTCCTTGGTTTGTTTCCCAATTTTTAAATTTCTTCTAATGTCCTATATTTTTAACAATTTAATTTTTTTATTGTTTGTAAATTAGGGTTATTCGGTAATGTAGTTAATAACACCACTATAACTATCTGGAAATTACAATGCAGAATCAGTGACTGCGAAAACAGGACTATTAGTTCTTGGTTGCGTCTTTCAATCGTCGTCACTAATGGTATGTCTCTCCCTTTTAATTTCATTTTCTTTTGTATTGGAGTAATTTATTTATTCTCTAATGCTAGATGTTAGTCTATAAATTCGAGTATATTCGTTAAAAAAAGTCAAAAAAATTAGGATTTTATTATTTATAGACTTGCTTGTCGTAGACATCCTACTCTTTCCATGTCGAGAAATACTTGGGGTTTGGTGGGGCCCACCCCGAATGTGTTTTTCCTTCTGGCAAGATAGTAAGGGCGTATATGCCTTAATAGTGGTGGCGGTAATGGCTAGCAATTTGCTTAGTTATAATTATCCATCCTTTCTCTACATTTATCAAGTGTTAATATTTGTCTTTGCGAGTTAATCAATGCTGAGTAGATTTCATCCTTAAGAGAAATTCTGTTCTAATTATTCAATCTGAATGTAATTCAAATCTTAGTTCTGGTACTTCTGAGTCTTATATTTTGATTTTATTCATTCATAATTTTTTACGTAAGAATACTGATTGTCTGACTTTGTTTTATGTACTCTTACATTATACGACTATACCATGTGAGCCATATGTAACGAGGTGGGAACGACGACTTCTGTCAAGGTTAAGCTTAGCATGGACCGTGCTCTCGGCTACCCTTTCGCTTTCGTGACTGTCATTTCCTCTAGGATTCTCCCTTAGTTTGTTTCCCAATTTTTAAATTTCTTCTCATTTCCTATATTGTTAAGAATTTAATTTTTTTCTTATTTTTGAATTAGATTTATTCGGTAAAGTTGTTAATAACACCACTATAACTATCTGGAAAGTACAATACAAAATCCGTGACTGCTAAAAAAGGACTATTAGTTCTTGGTTGCGTCTTTCTATCGTTGTCACTAATGGTATGTCTTACTCTTTTATTTTAATTTTCTTTTGTATCGTAATAATCTATTTATTCACTAACGCTAGATGTTAGTGTATAACTTCAAGTATATTCATTAAAAAATGTGTAGAAAATTAGGATTTTATTATTTATAGACTAGCTTGTCGTAGACATCCTACTCGTTCCTTTTCGAGAAATACTTGGGGTTTGGTGGGGCCCACCCCAAATGTGTTTTTCCTTTAGGCAAAATAGTAGGGGCGTATATGCCTCAATAATGGAGGCGTATATGGCTAGCAATTTGCTTAGTTATAATGATCCATCACTTCTTCACATTTATCAAGTGTTAGTATTGGTCTTTGCGAGTTAATCAATGCTGAGTAGATTTCATCCTTAGGAGAAATTCTTTTCTAATTATTCAGTCTGAATGTAATTCAAATCTTAGTTCTGGTACTTCTAAGTCTTATATTTTGATATTATTCATTCAGAATTTATTATATACGAATACTGATTGTTTGACTTTGTTTTATGTAGTCTTACATTATACGACTACACCATGTGAGCCATATGTAACGAGGTGGGAACGACGACTTCTGTGAAGGTTAAGCTTAGCATAGACCGTGCTCTTGGCTGCCCTTTCGCTTTCGCGACTGTCATTTGCTCTAGGATTCTCCCATGGTTTGTTTTCGAATTTTTAAATTTCTTCTCATTTCCTATATCATTAAGAATTTAATTTTTTTCTTATTTTTCAATTAGATTTATTCGGTAAAGTAGTTAATAACACCACAACAACTATTTGGAAATTACAATGGAGAACCAGTGACTGCTAAAAAAGAACTATTAGTTCTTGGTTGCGTTTTTCAATCGTCGTCACTAATGGTATGTCTCACCCTTTTATTTTAATTTTCTTTTGTATCGTAATAATTTATTTATTCACTAATGCTAGATGTTAGTCTATAACTTCAAGTATATTCATTAAAAAAAGTGCAGAAAATTAGGATTTTATTATTTATAGACTTGCTTGTCGTAGACATCCTACTCTTTCCATTTTGAGAAATACTTGGGGTTTGGTGGGGCCTACCCCGAATGTGTTTTTCCTTCTGGCAAGATTGTAGGGGCGTATATGCCTCAATGGTGGAGGCATATATGGCTAACAATTTGCTTAGTTATAATGATCCATCACTTCTCCACATTTATCAAGTGTTAGTATTTGTCATCGGGAGTTAATCAATGTTGAATAGATTTCATCCTTAAGAAAAATTCTTTTGCAATTATTCGATCTGAATGTAATTCAAATCTTAGTTCTGGTACATCTAAGTCTTATATTTTGATATTATTCATTCAGAATTTATTATGTAAGAATACTGACTGTCCGACTTTGTTTTATGTACTCTTACATTATACGACTACACCATGTGAGCCATATGTAACGAGGTGCGAATGACGACTTCTGTCAAGGTTAAGCTTAGCATGGACCGTGCTCTCGGCTGCTCGTTCGCTTTCGCGACTGTCATTTGCTCTAGATTCTCCCTTGGTCTGTTTCCCAATTTTTAAATTTCTTCCTATTTCCTATATTGTTAAGAATTCAATTTGTTATTATTTTTGAATTAGATTTATTCGGTAAAGTAGTTAATAACGCCACTACAACTATCTGGAAATTACAATGCAGAATCAGTGACTGCTAAAACAGGACTATTACTTATGGGTTGCGTCTTTCAATCGCTGTCACTAATAGTATGTCTCACCGTTTTATGTTAATTTTCTGTTGTATCGTAATAATCTATTTATTCACTAACGCTAGATGTTAGTCTATAACTTCAAGTATATTCGTTAAAAAAAGTAAAGAAAATTAGGATTTTCTTATTTATAGACTTGCTTGTCGTAGACATCCTACTCTATCCATTTCGAGAAATACTTGGGGTTTGGTGGGGCCCACCCCAAATGTGTTTTTCCTTCTGGCAAGATAGTAGGTGCGTATATGCCTGAATAGTGGTGGCGTAATATGGCTAGCATGTTGCTTTGTTATAATGATCCATCCCTTCTCTACATTTATCAAATGTTAGTATTTGTCTTTGCGAGTTATTCAATGGGGAGTAGATTTGTAGCATAAGAGAATTTCTTTTCTAATTATTCAATCTGAATGTAATTCGAATCTTAGTTCTGGTACTTCTAAGTCTTATATTTTGATATTATTCATTCAGAATTTATTATGTAAGAAAAGTGATTGTCTGACTTTGTTTTCTGTACTCTTAGATTATACGACTACACCATGTGAGCCATATGTAACGAGGTGTGAACGTTGACTTCTGTCAAGGTTAAGCTTAGCATGGACCGTGCTCTCGGCTGCCATTTAGCTTTCGCAACTGTCATTTGCTCTAGAATTCTCCCTGGGTGAGTTTCCCAATTTTTAAATTTCTTCTCATGTCCTATATTGATAACAAGTTGATTTTTTTCTTAGTTCTAAATGAGATTTATTCGGTAAAGTAGTTTATAACACCACTATAATTATCTGGAAATTATAATGCAGAATTAGTGACTACTAGAACAGGACTGCTAGTTCTTGGTTCCGTCTTTCAATCGTCTTCACTAATGGTATGTCTCACCCTTTTATTTTCACTTTCTTTTGTATTGTAATAATTTATTTATTCTCTAATGCTAGATGTTAGCCTATAACTTCGAGTATATTTGTTAAAAAAAGTAAAAAAAATTTGGATTTTATTATTTATAGACTTGCTTCTCATAGACATCCTTCTCTTTCCATTTCGAGAAATGCTTGGGGTTTGGTGGGGCCCACCCCAAATGTGTTTTTCCTTCTGGCATGATAGTAGGGGCGTGTATGCCTTGATAGTGGTGGCGTATATGGCTAGCAATTGGCGTTAGTTATAATGATCCATCCCTTCCCTACTTTTATCAGGTGTTAGTATTTGTCTTTGCGAGTTAATCATTGGTGACTAGATTCTTGCATAAGGGAAATTCTTTTCTAATTATGCAATCTCTATCTAATTCAAATCTTAGTTCTGGTACTTCTAAGTCTTATATTTTTATATTATTGATTCAGAATTTATTACGTAAGAATACTAATTGTCGGACTTTGTTTTATGTACTCTTACATTATACGACTACACCATGTGAGCCATATGTAACGAGGTGTGAATGACGACTTTTGTCAAGGTTAATCTTAGCATGGACGGTGCTCTTGGCTGCCCTTTCGTTTTCGTGATTGTCATTTGCTCTAGGATTCTCCCTTGGTTAGTTTCCCAATTTTTAAATTTCTTCTCATTTCCTATATTGTTAAAAATTTAATTTTTTTCTTATTTTTGAATTACATTTATTCGGTAAAGTAGTTAATAACACCACTATAACTATCTGGAATTTACAATGCAGTATCAGTGATTGCTAAAAGAGGACTATTAGTTATTGGTTGCGTCTTTCAATCGTCGTCACTAATGCTAGATGTTATTCACTAATCGTCGTCACTAATCGTCGTCAATCGTCGTCACTAATCGGCGTCAATCGCCGTCACTAATCGTCGTCACTAATCGGCGTCAATCGCCGTCACTAATCATCGTCACTAATCGTCGTCACCCTTTTATTTTAATTTTCTTTTGTATCGTAATAATCTATTTATTCACTAATGCTAGATGTTAGTGTATAACTTCAAGTATATTCGTTAAAAAAAGTAAAGAAAATTAGGATTTTATTATTTATAGACTCGCTTGTCGTAGACATCCTACTCTTTCCATTTCGACAAATACTTGGGGTTTGGTCGGGCCGAGGCCAAAAGTGTTTCTCCTTTCGGCAAGATTGTAGGGGCGTATCTGCCTAGATAGTGGGGGCGTATCTCCTTTCGGCAATTGCCTTAGTTATATTGATCCATCCTTTCTTTATCATTTATCAAGTGTTCGTATTTGTCTTTCCGAGTTAATCAATGGTGAGTTGATTTCTTCATAAGTCTTATATTTTGATATTATTTATTAAGAATTTATTATGTAACAATACTAATTGTCTGACTTTTTTTTATGGACTCTTACATTATACAACTACACAATGTGAACCATATGTAACGAGGCGTGAACGACGACTTCTGTCAAGGTTAAACTTAGCATTGACCGTGCTCTCGGCTACCATTTAGCCTTCGCGACTGTCATTTGCTCTACGAATCTCCCTTGGTTAGTTTCCCAATTTTTAAATTTCTTATCGTGTCCTATATTGTTAAGAATTTGATTTTTTTCTTATTTTTGAATTAGATTTATTTGGTAAAGTTGTTAAGAACACCACTATAACTAACTGGAAATTACAATGCAGAATCATTGACTGCTAAAAAAGGACTGTTAGTTCTTGGTTGCGTCTTTCAATCGTCGTTACTAATGGTATGTCTCACCCTTTTATTTTAATTTTCTTTTCTATCGTAATAATCTATTTATCCACTAACGCTAGATGTTAGTCTATAACTTCTAGTATATTCGTTAAAAAAAGTAAATAAAATTAGGATTTTATTATTTATAGACTTGCTTGTCGTAGACATCCTACTCTTTCCATTTCAAGAAATACTTGGGGTTTGGTGGCTCCCACCCCAAATGTGTTTGTCCTTCTGGCAAGATAGTAGGGGCGTATATGCCTTAATAGTGGTGGCGTATATGGCTTGCATTTTGCTTAGTTATAATGATCCATCCCTTCTCTACATTTATCAAGTGTTAGTATTTGTCTTTGCGAGTTAATCAACGGTGAGTAGATTTCTAGCATAAGAATTTCTTTTCTAATTATTCAATCTGAATGTAATCTGAATCTTTTTTCTCGTACTTCTAAGTCTTATATTTTGATATTATTCATTCAGAATTTATTATGTAAGAAAACTGATTGTCTGTCTTTATTTTATGTACTTTTAGATTATACGACTACACCATGTGAGTCATATGTAACGAGGTGTGAACGTCGACTTCTGTCAAGGTTAAGCTTAGCATGGACCGTGCTCTCGGCTGCCATTTAGCTTTTGTGACAGTCATTTGCTCTAGAATTCCTCCTTGGTGAGTTTCCCAATTTTGAAATTTCTTCTCATGTCCTATATTGATAACAAGTTGATTTTTTCCTTAGTTCTAAATTAGATTTATTCGGTAAAGTAGTTTATAATAAAACTATATTTATCTGGAAATTATGATGCAGAATCCGTGACTGCTAAAACAGGACTGTTAGTTCTTAGTTGCGTCTTTCAATCGTCGTCACTAATGGTATGTGTCACCCTTTTTTTTTACTTTTCTTGTGTATCGTAATAATTTATTTATTCGCTAATGCAGGATGTTAGTCTATCACTTAAAGTATAATCGTTAAAAAAAGTAAAAAAAATAGGATTTTACTATTTAGAGACTCCTTGTCGTAGACATCTTACTCTTACTATTTCGACAAATACTTGGGGTTTGGTGGGGCCCACCCCAAATGTGTTTTTCCTTCTGGCAAGATAGTAGGGGCGTACATGTCTTGATAGTGGTGGCATATATGACTAGCAATTTGGCTTAGTTATCATGATCCATCCCTTCTCTACATTTATCAAGTGTTAGTATCTGTCTTTGCGAGTTAATCAATGGTGACTAGATTTCTTGCTTAAGAGAAATTCTTTTCTAATTATTCAATCTGAATGTAATTCAAATCTTAATTCTGGTACTTATAAGTCTTATATTTTTATATTATTCATTCAAAATTTATTATTTAAGAATACTGATTGGCTGACTTTGTTTTATGTACTCTTACATTATACGACTACACCCTGTGAGCCATATGTAACGAGGTGTGAACGACGACTTCTGTCAAGGTTAAGCTTAGGATGGACCGTGCCCTCGGCTGCCCTTTAGCTTTCGTGACTGTCACTTGCTCTGGGATTCTCCCTTGGTTAGTTTCCGAATTTGTAAATTTCTTTTCATGTCCTATATTGTTACGAATTTGATATTTTTTTTCTTTTTGAATTAGATTTATTCGGTAAAGTAGTTAATAACATCACTATAACCCTCTGGAAATTACAATGCAGAATCAGTGACTGCTAAAATAAGACTATTAGTTCTTGGTTGCATCTTTCAATCGACGTCACTAATTGTATGTGTCACCCTTTTATTTTAATTTTCTTTTATATCGTAATAATCAATAATGCTGGATGTTAGTCTATTACTTAAAGTATAATCGTTAAAAAAAGTAAAAAAAATAAGATTGTACTATTAGTGACTCCGTGTCGTAGACATCCTACTCTTACCATTTCGACAAATACTTGGGGTTTGGTGGGGCCCACCCCAAACGTCTTGATAATGATGGCGTATATGGCTAGCAATTCGCCGTAGTTATAACGATCTATCCCTTCTCTACATTTATCAAGTACTAGTATTTGTCTTTGCGAGTAAATCAATGCTGAGTAGATTTCGTCCTAAAGAGAAATTCATTTCTAATTATTCAATCTGAATATAATTCGAATCTTATTTCCGGTACTTTTAAGTCTTATATTTTTATATTATGAATTCAAAATTTATTATGTAAGAAAACTGATTGTCTGACTTTGTTTTATGTACTCTTACATCTTACAACTACACAATGTGAGCAATATGTAACGAGGCGTGAACGACGACTTCTGTCAAGGTTAAACTTAGAATAGACCATGCTCTCGGCTACCATTCAGCATTCGCGACTGTCATTTGCTCTAGGATTCTCCCTTGGTTAGTCTCCCAGTTTTTAAATTTCTTCTCATGTCTTATATTGTTAAGAATTTGATTTTTGTCTTATTTTTGAATCAGATTTATTCGGTAAAGTAGTTAATAACACCACTATAACTATCTGGAAATTAGAATGCAGAATCAGTGACTGCTAAAAAAGGACTATTTGTTATTGGTTCCGTCTTTCAGTCGTCGTCACTAATAGTATGTCTCACCCCATTATTTTCATTTTCTTTGGTATTGTAATAATCTATTTATTCACCAATGCTAGATGTTAGTCTATAACTTCAAGTATATTCGTTAAAAAAAGTAAAAAAAATTAGGATTTTATTATTTATAAACTTGCTTGTCGTAGACATCCTACTTTTTCCATTTCGAGAAATACTTGGGGTTTGGTGGGGCCCACCCCAAATGTGTTTTTCCTTCTGGCAAGATAGTAGGGCGTATATGCCTTAATAGTCGTGGCGTATATGGCTAGCAATTTGCCTTAGTTATAATGATCCATCATTTCTCTACATTTATCAAGTGTTAGTATTTGTCTTTGCGAGTTAATCATTGGTGACTAGATTTATTGCAGAAGAGAAATACTTTTCTAATTATTCAATCTGAATGTAATACGAATCTTAGTTTTGGTACTTCTAAGTCAGATATTTTGATATTATTTATTCAGAATTTATTATGTAAGAAAACTGATTGTCTGACTTTGTTTTGTGTACTCTTAGATTATACGACTAATGCTTGTGAGCCATATGTAACGAGGTGTGAACGACAACTTCTGACATGCTTAAGCTTAGTATGGATTGTGCTCTCGGCTGCCATTTAGCTTTCGCGTCTGTCATTTGCTCTAGAATTCTCCCTTGGTGAGTTTTCCAATTTTTAAATCTCTTCTCATTTCCTATATTGATAACAATCTGATTTCTTTCTTAGTTCTAAATTAGATTTATTCCGTAAAGTAGTTAATAACACCACTATAATTATCTGGAAATTATGATGCAGAATCAGTGACTGCTAAAAAAGGACTATTAGTTCTTGGTTGCGTCTTTCAATCGACGTCACTAATGGTATGTGTCACCCTTTTATTTTAATTTTCTTTTGTATCGTAATAATCTATTTATTCACTAATGTTGGATGTTCGTCTATCCCTTAAAGTATAATCATTAAAAAAAGTAAAAAAAATACGATTTCACTCTGTAGAGACTCCTTGTCGTAGACATCCTACTCTTACCATTTCGACAAATACTTGTAGTTTGGTGGGGCCCACCCCAAATGTGTTTTTCCTTCTGGCAAGATAGTAGGGGCGTATATGTCTTGATAGTGGTGGCATATATGGCTAGCAATTTGCCTTAGTTATAATAATCCATCCCTTCTCTACATTTATCAAGTGGTAGTATCTGTCTTTGCGAGTTAATCAATGGTGACTAAATTTCTTGCATAAGAGATTTTTTTCTAATTATTCAATCTGAATGTAATTCAAATCTTAGTTCTGGTACTTATAAGTCTTATATTTTTTTATTATTCATTCAGAATTTATTATGTAAGAATACTGATTGACCGACTTTGTTTTATGTACTCTTACATTATACGACTTCACCATGTGAGCCATATGTAACGAGGTGTGAACGACGATTTCCGTCAAGGCTAAGCTTGACATGGACCGTGCTCTCGGCTGCCCTTTAGCTTTCGCGACTGTCATTTGCTCTAGGATTCTCCCTTGGTTTGTTTCCCAATTTTTAAATTTCTTCTCATTTCCTATAATGTGAAGAATTTAATTTTTTTCTTATTTTTGAATTAGATTTATTCAGTAAAGTTGTTAATAACACCACTATAACTATCTGGAAATTATAATGCAGAATCAGTGACTGCTAAAAAAGGAATATTAGTTCTTGGTTGCATCTTTCAGTCGTCGTCACTAATGGTATGTCTCACCCTTTTATTTTAATTTTCTTTTGAATCGTAATAATCTATTTATTCACTAACCCCCAGATGTTAGTCTATAACTTCAATTATATTCCTTAAAAAAAGTAAAGAAAATTTGGATTTTAATATTTATAGACTTGCTTTTCGTAGACATCCTACTCATTCCATTTCGAGAAATACCTGGGGTTTGGTGGGCCCCACCCCGAATGTGTTTTTCCTTGTGGAAAGATAGTAGGAGCGTATATGCCTCAATAGTGGTCGCGTATATGGCTAGCATTTTGCTTAGTTATAATGATCCATCCCTTCTCTACATTTATCAAGTGTCAGTATGTGTCTTTGCGAGTTAATCAATGGTGAGTAGATTTCTAGCATAACAGAATTTCTTTTCTAATTATTCAATCTGAATGTAATTCGAATCTTAGTTCTGGTACTTCTAAGTCTTATATTTTGATATTACTCATTCAGAATTTATTATGTGAGAATACTAATTGTCTGCCTTTGTTTTATGTACTCTTACATTATACGACTACAACATGTGAGCCATATGTAACGAGGTGTGAACGACGATTTCTGTCAAGGTTAATCTTAGCATGGACCGTGCTCTCGGCTGCCCTTTCGCTTTTGCGACTGTCATTTGCTCTAGGATTCTCCCTTGGTTAGTTTCCCAATTTTTAAATTTCATCTCATTTCCTATATTGTGAAAATTTTAATTTTTTTCTTATTTTTGAATTAGATTTATTCGGTAAAGTAGTTAATAATACCACTATAACTATCTGGAAATTACAATGCAGAATCAGTGATTGCTAAATAAGGACTATTAGTTCTTTGTTGCTTCTTTCAATCGTCGTCACTAATGTCATGTCTCACCCTTTTATTTTAATTTTCTTTTGTATTGTAATAATATATTTATTTACTAATGCTAGATGCTAGTCTATCTCTTCAAGTAGATTCGTTAAAAAAACTACAGAAAATTAGGATTTTTTTATTTATAGACTTGCTTGTCGTAGACATCCTACTCTTTCCATTTCGAGAAATACTTGGAGTTTGGTGGGGCCCACCCCAAATGTTTTTTTCCGTCTGGCAAGATAGTAGGGGCATATATGCCTTAATAGTTGTGGCGTATATGGCTAGCAATTTGCTTAGTTATAATGATTCGTCCTTTCTCTACATTTATCTAGTGTTAGTATTTGTCTTTGCGAGTTAATCAATACTGAGTAGATTTCATCCTTGAGAGAAATTCTTTTCTAATTATTTAATCTGAATGTAATTCGAATCTTATTTCTGGTAGCTTTAAGTCTAATATTTTGGTATTATTCATTCAAAATTTATTATGTAAGAAAACTGATTGTCTGACTTTGTTTTATGTACTCTTACATTATACAACTACTCGATTTTAGCCATATGTACCGAGCCGTGAACGACGACTTCTGTCAAGGTTAAGCTTAGCTTGGACCGTGCTCTTGGCTGCCATTTAGCTTTCGCGACTGTCATTTGCTCTTGAATTCTCCCTTGGTGAGTTTCCGAATTTGTAAATTTTTTCTTATGTCCCATATTGATAACAAGTTGATTTTTTCCTTAGTTCTAAATTAGATTTATTGGGTAAAGTAGTTTATAACACCACTATAATTATCTGGAAATTATGATGCAGAATCAATGACTCCTAAAAAAGGATTATTAGTTCTTGGTTGCGTCTTTCACTCGACGTCACTAATGGTGTGTCTCCCTTTTATTTTAATTTTCTTTTGTATCGTAATAATATATTTATTCACTAATGCTTGATGCTAGTCTATCACTTAAAGTATAATCGTGAAAAAAAGTAAAAAAAATAGGATTTTACAATTTAGAGACTCCTTGTCGTAGACACCCTACTCTTACCATTTCGAAAAATACTTGGGTTTGGTGGGGCCCATCCCAAATGTGTTTTCCCTTCTGGCAAGATAGTAGGGGCGTATGTGCCTTGATAGTGGTGGCGTATATGGCTAGCAATTGCCTTAGTTATATTGGTCCATCCCTTCTCTATCATTTATCGAGTGTTAGTTTTTGTCTCTGCGAGTTGATCAATGGTGAGTAGATTTCTTGGATAAGAGTAATTCTTTACAAATTATTCAATCTGAATGTAATTCAAATCTTAGTTCTGGTACTTCGACGTCTTATATTTTGATATTATTCATTCAGAATTTATTATGTAAGAATACTGATTGTCTGACTTTGTTTTATGTACTCTTATATTATACGACTACACCATGTGAGCCATATGTAACGAGGTGAGAACGACGACTTCTGTCAAGGTTAAGCTTAGCATGGACCGTGCTCTCGGCTGCTCTTTCGCTTTTGCGACTGTCATTTGCTCTAAGATTCTCCCTTGGTTTGTTTCCCAATTTTTAAATTTCTTCTCATTTCCTATATTGTTAAGAATTTTTTTTTATTTTTAAATTAGATTGATTCGGTAAAGTAGTTAATAACACCACTATAACTATCTGGAAATTACAATGCAGAATCAGGGACTGCTAAAGAAGGACTATTAGTTCTTGGTTGCGTTTTTCAATTGTCGTCACTAATGGCATGTCTCACCCGTTTATTTTAATTTTCTTTTGGATCGTAATAATCTATTTATTCACTAACTCTAGATGTTAGTCTATAACTTCGAGTATATTCGTTAAAAAAAGTAAAAAAAATTAGGATTTTATTATTTATAGACTTGTTTCTCGTAGACATCCTACTCTTTACATTTCGAGAAATACTTGGGGTTTGGTGGGGCCCACCCCAAATGTGTTTTTCCTTCAGGTAAGATAGTAGGGGTGTATATGCCTTAATAGTGATGGTGTATATGGCTAGTAATTTGCTTAGTTATAATGATCCATCCCTTCCCTACATTTATCAAGTGTTAGTATTTGTCTTTGCGAGTTAATCAATGGGGAGTTGATTTCTTGCATAAGTGAAATACTTTTCAAATTAATCAATCTGAATGTAATTCGAATCTTAGTTCTGGTTCTTATAACTCAAATATTTTGATATTATTCATTCAGAATTTATTATGTAAGAAAACTGATTTCTGACTTTGTTGTATGTACTCTTAGATTATACGACTACACCGTGTGAGCCATATATAACGAGGTGTGAACGTCGACTTCTGTCAAGGTTAAGCTTAGCTTGGACTGTGCTCTCGGCTGCCATTTAGCTTTCGCGACTGTCATTTGCTCTAGAATTCTCCCTTGGTGAGTTTCCCAAATTTTAAATTTCTTCTCATCCTATATTGATAACAAGTTGAGTTTTTTCTTAGTTCTAAATAAGATTTATTCAGTAAAGTAGTTTATAACCCCACTATAATTATCTGGAAATTTTGATGCAGAATCAGTGACTGCTAAAAAAGGACTATTAGTTCTTGGTTGCGTCTTTCAATCGTGGTCACTAATGGTATGTGTCACCCTTTTATTTTACTTTTCTTTTGTATCATAATAATCTATTTATTCACTAATACTAGATGTTAGGACTTGCTTGTTGTAGACATCCTGCTCTTTCCATTTCGAGAAATACTTGGCGTTTGGTGGGGCCCACCCCAAATGTGTTTTTCCTTCTAGCAAGATAGTAGGGGAATATATGCCTTAATAGTGGCGGCGTATATGGCTAGCAATTTGCTTAGTTATAATTATCCATCCTTTCTCTACATTTATCAAGTGTTAGTATTTGTTTTTGCGAGTTAATCAGTGGTGAGTAGATTTCATCCTTAAGAGAAATTCTTTTCTAATTATTCAATCTGAATGTAATTCGAATCTTAGTTCTGGTACTTATAAGTCTTATATTTTGATCTTATTCATTCTGAGTTTATTATGTATGAAAACTGATTCTCTGACTTTGTTTTATGTACTCTAAGATTATACGACTACACCATGTGAGCCATATGTACCAAGGTGTGAACGACGACTTCTGTCAAGGTTAAGCTTAGCATGGACGGTGCTGTCGGCTGCCATTTAGCTTTCGCGACTGTCATTTGCTTTGCAATTCTCCCTTGGTGAGTTTCCTAATTTCTTAATTTCTGGTCATATCCTATATTGGTAGCAATTTGATTTTTTTCTTAGTTCTGAATTCGATTTATTTGGTAAAGTAGTTTATAACACCACAATAATTATCTGGAAATTATGATGCAGAACCAGCGACTGATAAAAAAGGACTATTAGTTCTTGGTGCATCTTTCAATCGACGTCACTATTGGTATGTGTCACCATTTTATTTTACTTTTCTATTGTATCATAATAATTTATTTATTCACGAATGCTTGATGTCAATCTATCACTTAAAGTATAATCGTTAAAAAAAGTATAAAAAATAGGATTTTACTTTAACGATTATACTATTTAGAGACTCCTTGTCGTAGACATCCTACTTTTACCATTTCGACAAATACTTGGGGTTTGGTGGGGCACACCCCAAATGTGTATTTCCTTTTGGCATGATAATCGGGGCGTATATGGCTAGCAATTTGCCTTAGTTTTAATGATCCATCCCTTTTCTACATTTATCAAGTGTTAGTATTTCTCTTTGTGGGTTAATCAAGGGTGACTAGATTTCTTGCATAAGAGAAATTCTTTTCTAATTATTCAATCTCAATGTATTTCAAATCATAGTTCTGGTACTTCTAAGTCTTATATTTTGATATTATTCATTCAGAATTTATTATGTAAGAATACTGATTGTCTGACTTTTTTCTATGTACTCTTACATTATACGACTACACCATGTGAGCCATATGTAACGAGGTGGGAACGACAACTTCTGTCAAGGTTATGCTTAGAATGGACCGTGCTCTCGGCTGCCATTTAGCTTTCGCGACTGTCATTTGCTCTAGAATTCTCCGTTGGTGAGTTTCGCAATTTTTAAATTTCTTCTCATGTCCCATATTGATAACAAGTTGATTTTTTTCTTAGTTCTAAATTAGATTTATTCGGTAAATTAGTTTATAACACCACTATAATTATCTGGAAATTATGATACAGAATCAGTGACTGCTAAAAAAGGACTATTAGTTCTTGGTTGCGTCTTTCAATCGTTGTCACTAATGGTATGTGTCGCCATTTTATTTTAATTTTCTTTTGTATCGTAATAATCTATCTATTCACTAATGCTTGATGTTAGTCTATCACTTAAAGTACAATCGTTAAAAAATGTAAAAAAAATAGGATTATACAATATAGAGACTCCTTGTCGTAGACATCCTACTCTTACCAATTCGACCAATACTTGGGGTTTGGTGGGGCCCACCCCAAATGTGTTTTTCCTTCTGGCAAGATAGTAGGGGCGTATATGCCTTGATAGTGGTGGCGTATATGGCTAGCAAATGCCTTAGTTATATTGATCCATCCCTTCTCTATCATTTATCAAGTGTTAGTATTTGTCTTTGCGAGTTCATCAATGGTAATTAGATTTCTGGCATAAGAGAAATTCTTTTCAAATTATTCAATCTGAATGTAATTCAAATCTTAGTTCTGGTACTTCTAAGTTTTATATTTTGATATTATTCATTCAGAATTTATTATGTGAGAATACTGATTGTCTGACTTTGTTTTATGTACTCTTACATTATACGACTACATCATGTGAGCCTTATGTAACGAGGTGGGAACGACGACTTCTGTCAAGGTTAAGCTTTGCATGGACCGTGCTCTCGGCTGCCTTTTCTCTTTCGCGATTGTCATTTGCTCTAGGATTCTCCCTTGGTTTGTTTCCTAATTTTTAAATTTCTTCTCATTTCCTATATTGTTAAGAATTTAATTTTTTTCTTAGTTCTAAATTAGATTTATTCGGTAAATTAGTTTATAACACCACTATAATTATCTGGAAATTATGATGCAGAATCAGTGACTGCTAAAACAGGACTATTAGTTCTTGGTTGCGTCTTTCAATCGTCGTCACTAATGGTATGTGTCACCATTTTATTTTAATTTTCTTTTGTATCGTAATAATCTATCTATTCACTAATGCTTGATGTTAGTCTATCACTTAAAGTATAATCGTTAAAATAAGTAAAACAAATAGGATTATACAATTTAGACACTCCTTGTCGTAGACATCCTACTCTTACCAATTCGACCAATACTTGGGGTTTGGTGGGGCCCACCCCAAATGTGTTTTTCCTTCTGGCAAGATAGTAGGGGCGTATATGCCTTGATAGTGGTGGCGTATATGGCTAGCAATTGCCGTAGTTATATTGATCCATCCTTTCTCTATCATTCATCAGTGTTAGTATTTGTCTTTGCGAGTTGATCAATGGTAAGTAGATTTCTTGCATAAGAGAAATTCTTTTCAAATTATTCAATCTGAATGTAATTCAAATCTTAGTTCTGGTACTTCTAAGTCTTATCTTTTGATATTATTCATTCAGAATTTATTATGTGAGAATACTGATTGTCTGACTTAGTTTTATGTACTCTTACATTATACGACTACACCATGTGAGCCATATGTAACGAGGTGGGAATGACGACTTCTGTCAAGGTTAAGCGTAGCATGGACCGTGGCCTCGGCTGCCCTTTCACTTTCGCGAATGTCATTTGCTCTAGGATTCTCCCTTGGTTTGTTTCCAAATTTTTAAATTTCTTCTCATTTCCTATATTGTTAAGAAATAAATTTTTTTCTGATTTTTGTATTCGATTTATTCGGTAAAATACTTAATAACACCACTATAACTATCTGGAAATTACAATGCTGAATCAGTGACTGCTAAAAAAGGACTATTAGTTCTTGGTGGCGTCTTTCAATTGTCGTCACTAATGGTATGTCTCACCCTTTTATATTAATTTTCTTTTGTAACCTAATATTCTATTTATTCACTAACGCTAGATGTTAGTCTATAACTTTAAGTAGAGTCGTTGAAAAAAGTAAAGAAAAATAGGATTTTATTATTTATAGACTTGCTCGTCGTAGACATCCTACTCTTTCCATTTCGAGAAATACTAGCGGTTTGGTGGGGCCCACCCCAAATGTGTTTTTCCTTCTGGCAAGATAGTAGGGGCGTATATGCCTTAATAGTGATGGCGTATATGGCTAGCATTTTGCTTAGTTATAATGATCCATCCCTTCTCTAAATTTATTAAGTGTTAGTATTTGTCTTTACGAGTTAGTCAATGGTGTGTAGATTTCTAGCATAAGATCATTTCTTTTCTAATTATTCAATCTAAAAGTAATTCGAATCTTAGTTCTTATACTTCTAAGTCTGATATTTTGATATTATTCATTCAAAATTTATTAGGTAAGAAAACTGATTGTCTGACTTTGTTTTGTGTACTCTTAGATTATAAGACTACACCATGTGAGCCATATGTAACGAGGTGTGAACGTCGACTTTTGTCAAGGTTAAGCATTGCATGGACTGTGCTCTCGGCTGCCATTTAGCTTTCACGACTGTCTTTTGCTCTAGAATTCTCCCTTGGTGAGTTTCCCAATTTTTAAATTTCTTCTCATGTCCTATATTGATAAAATTTTGATTTTTCTCTTAGTTCTAAATTAGATTTATTCGGTAAACTGGTTTATAACTCCATTATAATTAGCTGGAAATTATGATGCAGAATCAGTGACTGCTAAAACGGACTATTAGTTCTTGGTTGCATCTTCCAATCGACGTCACTAATGGTATGTCTCACCCTTTTATTTTAATTTTCTTTTGTATCGTAATAATCTATTTATTCACTCATGCTAGATGTTAGTCTATAACTTCAAGTATATTCGTTAAAAAAGTAGAAACAGTTGGGATTTTCTTACTTGTAGACTTGCTTCTCATAGCCACCCTACTCCTTCCATTTCGAGAAATACTTGGGGTTTGGTGGGGCCCAACCCAAATGTGTTTTTCCTTCTGGCAAGGTAGTAGGGGCGTATATGCCTTGATAGTGATGGCGTATATGGCTAGCAATTTGCCTTACATATACTGGACCATCGCTTCTCTACATTTATCAAGTGTTAGTATTTGTCTTTGTTAGTTAATCAATGGTGACTAGATTTCTTGCATAAGAAAAATTCTTTTCTAATTATTCAATCTGAATGTAATTCAAATCTTAGTTCTGGTACTTCTAAGTCTTATATTTTGATATTATTCATTAAGAATTTATTAAGTAAGAATACTAATTGTCTGACTTTGTTTTATGTACTCTTACATTATACGACTACACCTTGTGAGCTATATGTAACGAGGTGTTAACGACGACTTCTGTCAAGGTTAAGCTTAGCATGGACCGTGCTCTCGGCTGCCCTTTAGCCTTCGCAACTGTCACTTGCTCTAGGATTCTCCCTTGGTTAGTTTTCCAATTTTTAAATTTCTTCTCATCTCCTATATTGTTAACAATTTAATTTTGTAATTCTTTTTAAATTAGATTTATTCTGTAATGTAATTAATAACACCACTATAACTATCTAGAAATTACGAAGCAGAATCAGTGACCGCTAAAAAATGACTATTAGTTCTTGGTTGCGTCTTTCAATCGACGTCACTAATAATATGTCTCACTCTTTTATGTTAATTTTCTTTTGTATCGTAATAATCTATTTGTTCACCAATGCTAGATGTTTGTCTATAACTTAAAGTATAAGCGTTAAAAAATGTAAAAAAAATTAGGATTTTACTATTTATAGACTCGCTTGTCGTAGACATCCTACTCTTTCCATTTCGACAAATACTTGGGGATTGGTGGGGCCCAGCCCAAAAGTCTTTCTCCTTTTGGCAAGATTGTAGGGGCGTCTATGCCTAGATAGTGGGGGCGTATTTGGCTAGCAATTGCCTTAGTTATATTGATCCATCCTTTCTTTATCATTTATCAAGTGTTAGTATTTGTCTTTGCGAGTTAATGAATGGTGAGTAGATTTCTTCATAAGAGAAATTCATTTCTAAATTTTCAATCTAAATATAATTCAAATCTTAGTTCTGTAACTTTTAAGTCTTATATTTTGATATTATTCATTCAAAATTTATTATGTAAGAAAACTGATTGTTTGACTTTGTTTTATGTAGTCTTACATTATACAACTACACAATGTGAGCCATATGTGACGAGGCGTGAACGACGACCTGTGTCAAGGTTAAACTGAGCATGGACCGTACTCTCGGCTACCATTTACTTTTCGCAACTGTCATTTGCTCTAGGATTCTCCCTTGGTTAGTGTCCCAATTTTTAAATTTCTTCTCATGTCCTATATTGTTAAGAATTTCATTTTTTTTCGTATTTTTGAATTAGATTTATTCGGTAAAGTAGTTAATAACACCACTATAACTAACTGGAAATTACAATGCAGAATCAGTGACTGCTAAAAAAGGACTATTAGTTCGTGGTTGCGTCTTTCAATCATCGTCACTAATGGTATGTCTCACCCTTTTATTGTCATTTTCTTTCGTATAGTAAGAATCTATTTATTCACTAATGGTAGATGTTGGTCTATAACTTCTAGTATATCCGTTAAAAAAAGTAAAAAAAATTAGGATTTTATTATTTATAAACTTGCTTGTCGTAGACATCCTACTCTTTCCATTTCGAGAAATACTTGGGGTTTGGTGCGGCCCACCCCAAATGTGTTTTTCCTTCTGGCAAGATAGTAGGGGCGTATATGCCTTAATAGTGGTGGCGTATTTGGCTAGCAATTTGCTTAGTTATAATGATGCATCCTTTCTCTACATTTATCAAGTGTTGTTATTTGTCTTTTCGAGTTAATCAATGGGGAGTAGATTTCCTGCATAAGAGAAATACTTTTCAAATTATTCAATCAGAATGTAATTCGCATCTTAGTTCTGGTACTTATCAGTCATATATTTTGATATTATTCATTCAGAATTTAATATGTAAGAAAAGTGATTTCTGACTTTGTTTTATGTACTCTCAGATTATACGACTACACCATGTGAGCCATATGTAACGAGTTGTGAACGACGACTTCTGTCAAGGTTAAGCTTAGCATGGACCGTGCTCTCGACTGTCATTTGCTCTAGAATTCTCCCTTGGTGAGTTTCCCAATTTTTAAATTTCTTCTCATTTCCTATATTGATAACAATTTGATTTTTTTTTTAATTCCAAAGTAGATTTATTCGGTAAAGTAGTTTATAACACCACTATAATTATCTGGAAATTATGATGTAGAATCAGTGACTGCTAAGGAAGGACTATTAATTCTTGGTTGCGTCTTTCAATCGACGTCACTAATGGTATGTGTCCTTGTTTTATTTTATTTTTCTTTTGTATCGTAATAATCTATTTATTCACTAATGCTGGATGTTAGTCTATCACTTAAAGTATAATCGTTAAAAAAACTTAAAAAACATCGGTTTTTACTATTTAGAGACTCCATATCGTAGACATCCTACTCATACCATTTCGACAAATACTTGGGGTTTGATGGGGCCCTCCCCGACTGTGTTTTTTCTTCTGGCAAGATAGTAGGGGCGTATATGCCTTAATAGTGGTTGCGTATATGGCTAGCAATTTGCTTAAGTATAATTATCCATCCTTTCTCAACATTTATCAAGTGTTAGTATTTGTGTTTGCGAGTTAATCAATGCTGAGTAGATTTCATCCTTAAGAGAAATTCTTTTCTAATTATTCAATCTAAATGTAATTCGAATCTTAGTTCTGGTACGTATAAGTCTTATATTTTGATATTATTCTTTCTGAGTTTATTATGTATGAAAACTGATTGTCTGACTTTGTTTTATGTACTATTAAATTATACGACTACACCATGTGAGCCATATGTAACGAGGTGTGAACGACGACTTCTGTCAAGGTTAAGCTTAGTATGGAACGTGCTCTCCGCTGCCAATTATCTTTCGCGACTGTCATTTGCTCTAGAATTCTCCAATGGGGAGTTTCCCAATTTTTAAATTTCTTCTCATGTCCTTTATTGATAACAATTTGATTTTTTTCCTAGTTCTAAATTAGATTTATTCGGTAAAGTAGTTTATAACACCACAATAATTATCAGGAAATTATGATGCAGAATCAGTAACTGCTAAAAAGGACTATTAGTTCTTGGTTGCGTCTTTCAATCGACATCACTAATGGTATGTGTCACCATTTTATTTTAACTTTCTGTTGTATCGTAATAATCTATTTATTCACTAATGCTTGATGTTAGTCTATCACTTAAAAGTATAATCGTTAAAAAAAGTTAAAAAAATAGGATTTTGCTATTTAGAGACTCCTTGTCGTAGACATCCTACTCTTACCATTTCGACAAATACTTGGGGTTTGGTGGGGCCCACCCCAACATTGTTTTTCCTTCTGGCATGATTGTAGGGGCATATATGCCTCTATAGTGGTGGCGTTTATGACTAGCAATTTGCCTTAGTTATAATGATCCATCTCTTCTTTACATTTATCAAGTGTTAGTATTTGTCTTTGCGAGTTAATCAATGGTGACTAGATTTCTTGCATAAGAGAAATTCTTTTCCAATTATTCAATCTCAATGTAACTCAAATCTTAGTTCTGGTACTTCTAAGTCTTATATTTTGATATTATTCATTCAGAATTTATTATGCAAGAATACTCATTGTTTGACTTTGTTTTATGTACTCTTACATTATACGACTACACCATGGGAGCCATATTTAACGAGTTGTGAACGACGACTTCATTCAAGGTTAAGCTTAGCAAGGACCGTGCTCTCGGCTGCCCTTTAGCTTTCGCGACTGTCACTTGCTCTGGGATTCTCCCTTGGTTAGTTCCGAATTTGTAAATTTCTTCTCATGTCCTATATTGTTATGAATTTGATTTTTTTCTTGTTTTTGAATTAGATTTATTTGGAAATTACAATGCTGAATCAGTGATAGCTAAAAAAGGACTATTAGTTCTTGGTTGCGTCTTTCAATCGTCGTCACTAACGGTATGGCTCACCCTTTTATTTTAATTTTCTTTTGTTTTGTAATAATCTATTGATTCACTAATGCTAGATGTTAGTCTATCACTTCCAGTATATTCGTTAAAAAAATTAAAGAAAATTAGGATTTTTTTATTTATAGACTTGCTTGTCGTAGATATCCTACTCTTTCCATTTCGAGAAATACTTGAGTTTGGTGGGGCCCACCCCAAATGTGTTTTACCTTCTGGGAAGATAGTAGGGGTGTATTTGCCTTAATAGTGGTGGCGTATATGGCTAGCAATTTGCTTAGTTATAATGATCTATTCTTTCTCTACATTTATCAAGTGTTATTATTTGTCTTTGCGAGTTAATCAATGCTGAGTAGATTTCATCCTTAAGAGAAATTCTTTTCTAATTATTCAATCTGAATATAATTCGAATCTTATTTCTGGTATTTTTCAGTCGTATATTTTGATATTATTCATTCAAAATTTATTATGTAAGAAAACTGATTGTCTGACTTTGTTTTACGTACTCTTACATTATACAACTACATAATGTGAGCCATATGTACCGAGGCGTGAACGACGACTTCTGTGAAGGTTAAGCTTTGCATGGACCGTGCTCTCGGCTGCCAGTTAGCTTTCGCGACTATCATTTGCTCTAGGATTCTCCCTTGGTTAGTGTTACAATTTTTAAATTTGTTCTCTTATCCTATATTGTTAACAATTTGATTTATTTCTTATTTCTAAATTAGATTTATTCGGTAAAGTAGTTAATAACACCACTTTAACTCTCTGGAAATTATGCTGCAGAATCAGTGACTGCTAAAACAGGACTATTAGTTCTTGGTTGCGTCTTACGATCGACGTCACTAATGGTATGTCTCACCCTTTTTTTTTAATTTTCTTTCATATCGTAATAATTTATTTATTCACTAATGCTAGATGTTTGTGTATAACTTAAACTATTTATAGACTCACTTGTTGTAGACATCCTACTCTTTCCATTTGGACAAATACTTGGGGTTTGGTGGGGCCCACCCCAAAAGTGTTTCTCCTTCTGGCAAGATAATAGGGGCGTATATGCCTAGATAGTGGGGGCATATTTTGCTAGCAATTGCTTTAGTTATATTGATCCATCCCTTCTTTATCATTTATTAAGTGTTAGTATTTGTCTTTGCGAATTAATCAATGGTGAGTAGATTTCTTCATAAGAGGAATTCTTTTCTAATTATTCAATCTGAATACATGTCGAATAATAGTTCTGTTACTTTGAAGTCTTATATTTTGATATTATTCGTTCATAATTTATTATGGAAGAAAACTGATTGTCTGACTTTGTTTTATGTACTCTTACATTATACAACTACACAATGTGAGCCATATGTAACGAGGCGTGAACGACGACTTCTGTCAAGGTTAAGCTTAGCATGGACCGTGCTCTCGGCTGTCATTTAGGTTTCAGGACTGTCATTTGCTTTAGGATTCTCCCTTGGTTAGTTTCCCAATTTTTAAATTTCTTCTCATGTCCTATATTGTTAAGAATTTGATTTTTTTCTTATTTTTGAATTTGATTTATTCGGTAACTATCTGGAAATTACGATGCAGAATCAGTGACTGCTAAAAAAGGACTATTAGTTCTTGGTTGCGTCTTTCAATCGACGCCACTAATGGTATGTCTGACCCTTTTATTTTAATTTTCTTTTGTATCGTAATATTTTATTTATTCACTAATGCTAGATATTAGTTTATAACTTCAAGTATATTCGTTAAAAAAAGAAAACAAATTAGGATTTTATTATTTATAGACTTGCTTGGCGTTGACATCCTACTCTTTCCATTTCGAGAAATACTTGGGGTTTGGTGGGGCCCACCCCAAATGTGTTTTTCCTTCTAACTAGATAGTAGGGGCGTATATGCGTTAATAGTATATGCCTTAATAGTGGTGGCGTATATGGCTAGCAATTTGCCGTAGTTACAATGATCCATCCCTTCTCTACATTTTTCAAGGTTTAGTATTTGTCTTTGCGAGTTAATCAATGGTGAGTAGATTTCTTGCATCAGAAATGTCATGCCCCAAAACCCCACCTGAGTTGGCACGTGACTTACTTGACTTAATCCATTTAATAAGCTTTAAAGGCATACTAAAATCTAAACTTAAAAATTTCTTCAATTAAAACATCAACTAAATTCATAATCATTGACTGCAACTGAAATAAAATAAATACTAACCCTACATCATGATCGTCATTAAACTAAACTAAACATAAGGTCAATTAAAGTCTCCCTAAAATTTGACCACAAACAAATTAAATTCAAAAGTTGGGCCAGCTATCAAGATCCCTGTTCTTCCTCGGAATAATCACCTTCCGGTTTCCCGAAGTATTCATCTTCTTCCCACGGTCGGGGCGCACAAATATCAAAGCCTGAACCTGAACCTAAACCCGCCGACAACAAAAGTCATCGGCTGAGTAACGAGTTACTCCGCGTATATAACAGACCATAGTGAACAATATAATGAACATTAAATTACTTGCATTTTATAGATTCATACATCAGTTCACATACATAATTAGAGTGCGGAAACAACCAAATACATTACGCCAATTTCTTTCTTTCTTTTCTTACTTTCTTACTTTTCTCATTTTCTTACTTTTCTTTTGTTTTTCTTACTTTTCTTATATTCTTACTTTTATTCTTTTCTTAGTTTTCTTTTCTTTTTCTTACTTTTCTTACATTCTTACTTTTCTTCATTTCTTACTTTTATTTGAGATCTTTCTTGAAGCCAGATAGCTAATACCCTTGGAAACTTATCTTGAAGCAAGGCACTAGCTTGCATTTGGAGATATTTCGTTTCTTACTTTTTATTCTTTATACGTTATCATTTCATGAACAACACATTCACATGCATTAGTAATAACTTAAAATACCGCTTTACCGTATAAGGGGTTACTATACTTTACTTTACCGAGATACCACCCTTCGTACATTATCCGGTACGGACGGCTTAGTACATTTTCCAGTACGACGGATTACTTTGGCATATATCTCGCCATTTCTGATGGTATCCGGTGGTGCACAACATAACATGCATTATCATTTTCGTGTGTCCTTCTTTCTTACTTTTCTTACTTTACTTTTGATCTCACTTATATCTCATCACTCTCTTTAATTCTTTTCCTTACTTTTACAGATTTTTCATTCGTGAGTGCACAATGATTTATCTCGTGTTTAAATTGCACCTAAGTCTAACCGTCAAGGGCCATAGGACATCTCATCATAGCGTCCCATACCACTATGATAACCAGGCCTAGGCAAGCTTGACTTTCATCAGAGGCTCGTTTACCCAATGATACATTATGTATTAAGAAGAATAACAGAGATACACAACTCCTTACATTTCCTATCACTTAGCAAAACAACATCACAGTATTTATGATCACAATCTAATTTAAATGTCCAAATCTCGTTTTTGTCTAAACCAGCTCAATATCCTAATTATACCACCTTTAATTAATAACAATTTTCATAAATTTTCAACATAACATCACACACATATCATTAAAATACCACAATTAAATTATTCATTCAATTTCATCCATCATCACATTCTCCTCATGAATCCGCATACTTCCATTAATTTTCCCAATCCCCTTATTGAATCATAATTAATTTAAACATGGTTCATCACCTCAAAACCTAACGATTCAAAAATGATAAAACAATATATTAAATAGGTATTCCACGTTCTGTTTTAACCATCAAAGAATAATAAACAGGAATTATAAATCTAGTTCTTCATATCCTATTTTAAATCATTCACTAATAATAAATTGTGATCATAATTATGGTTCTTCACATCCTATTTTAACCATCAAAATAATGAAACAATATCTTCACTAAGTTCTTCACATCCTAAGTTAATCATCAAGAATAAATAATCAATTTCATAAATGGGTTCTTCACATCCTATTTTAGCAAATCCATAGTTAATAAGAGAGAGATCAAAATATAGTTCTTCACATCCTATTTTAACAAATCTATCAATAATAATGTAGAAATCAAAATATGATTCTTCACATCCTATTGTAACAAATCTATCAATAATAATATAGAACTCATAATATGGTTCTTCTTATCCTATTTTAACAATTCCATCAATAATAACGTAGAAATCCAAATACGGTTTTTCACATCCTATTTTAATAAATCTATCAATCATAATATAAAAATTATAATATGGTTCTTCATATCCTATTTTAACAAATCTATCAATAATAATATGGAAATCGTAAATATGTTCATAGATCCTACATATTCTTACATCCATACTTAGGTTTACTCCCTTTTTATTCATTCTTTTAGGTTAATATTCAAAATATGGAATACTAGATCTGTTATTTACCTCACTTCATCGTCTCTCTACGATCTATCGCTTGTGAATGGGATTCTAT
The DNA here is from genome assembly GCA_015143295.1 of Tetracentron sinense. Taxonomy (NCBI): domain Eukaryota; kingdom Viridiplantae; phylum Streptophyta; class Magnoliopsida; order Trochodendrales; family Trochodendraceae; genus Tetracentron; species Tetracentron sinense. The sequence goes on along the minus strand of CM026557.1, from coordinate 30,618,609 downwards.
CTTAATCTTCACACTTCTTTTCTCCATTATCTAACCAATCTTTTGGACTCCTTCAATTTCTCTCTTTTTGATCTCTCAAAACTCTCCCTTCTCTCTCTTTTTAGGTTTAGAAGGCCTTAGAAACCCTAACCCACGAGTATAAGGGGGTATTTATAACATTGGGAGCCCTAGGGACTCAAACCCCACGAAAACGCGCAAACCCACCAACCAACCGGCGTTTTGGGCGATCGATCGCCGGCTCCGTCTTTTTTTTTTTAAAAGTCATTTGCTACTTTTTGTTTTTCTTTTATTTAGTGTAATTTATTTCCATCAATTCACTAAATTGAGTTCATTAAATGAGTTTTGAGATTCAATATTTTAATGCATTGAATTCTCTTAGGATTTACACCTTATTTTAAGTACATTTACTCAATAATTTAACTCACAAAAATTATGAAACCCGTGAATTAAATGCGGGTCATTACAAGAAATTCTTTTCTAATTATTCAATCTGAATGTAATTCAAATCTTAGTTCTGGTACTTCTAAGTCTTATATTTGATATTATTCATTCAGAATTTCTTATGTAAGAAAATTGATTGTCTGACTTTGTTTTATGTACTCTTACATTATACGACTACACCATGTGAGCCATATGTAACGAGGTGTGAACAACGACTTCTGTCAAGGTTAAGCTTAGCATGGACCGTGCTCTCGGCTGCTCTAGAATTCTCCCGTGGTGAGTTTCCCAATTTTTAAATTTCTTCTCATGTAGTATATTGTTAACAATTTAATTTTTTTATTCTTTCTAAATTAGATTTATTCGGTGACGTAGTTAATAACACCACTATAACTATCTGGAAATTACGATGTAGAATCAGTGACTGCTAAAAAATGACTATTAGTTCTTGGTTGCATCTTTCAATCGACGTCACTAATGGTATGTCTCACCCTTTTATTTTAATTTTCTTTTGTATCGTAATATTCTATTTATTCACTAATGCTAGATGTTAGTCTATAACTTCAAATATTAATTAAAAAAAGAAACAAAATTAGGATTTTATTATTTATAGACTTGCTTGGCATTGACATCCTACTCTTTCCATTTCGAGAAATACTTGGGGTTTGGTGGGGCCCACCCCAAATGTGTTTTTCCTTCTGGCAAGATAGTAGGGGCGTATATCCCTTAATAGTGGTGGCGTATATGGCTAGCAATTTGCCTTAGTTTTAATGATCCATCCCCTCTCTACATTTACCAAGTGTTAGTATTTGTTTTTGCGAGATAATCAATGGTCAGTAGATTTCTTGCATTGGAGAAATTCTTTTCTAATTATTCAATTTGAATGTAATTCGAATCTTAGTTCTGGTACTTCTAAGTCTTATATTTTGATATTATTCATTTAGAATTTCTTAAGTAAGAAAACTGATTGTCTGACTTTGTTTTATGTACTCTTACATTATACGACTACACCATGTGAGCCATATGTAATTTGGTGTGAATGACGGCTTCTGTCAAGGTTAAGCTTAGCATGGACCATACTCTCGGCTGCTCTAGAATTCTCCCTTGGTTAGTTTCCCAATTTTTAAATTTCTTCTCCTGTCCTCTATTGTTCACAATTTAATTTTTTTCTTATTTCTAAATTAAATTTATTCGGTAAAGTTGTTTATAACACCACTATAATTATCTGGAAATTATGATGCAGAAGCAGTGACTGCTAAAAAAGGACTATTAGTTCTTGGTTGCATCTTTCAATCGACGTCACTAATGGTATGTCTCACCCTTTTATTTTAATTTTCTTTTATATCGTAATAATCTATTTATTCACTAATGCTTGATGTTAGTCTATCACTTAAAGTATAATCGTGAAAAAAAGTAAAAAAAATAAGGATTTTACTATTTATAGACTCCTTGTCGTAGACATCCTACTCTTTCCATTTCGACAAATATTTCGGGTTTGGTGGGGCTTACCCCGAAAGTGTTTCTCCTTCTGGCAAGATAGTAGGGGCGTATATGCCTAGATAGTGGGGGCCTATATGGCTAGCAATTGCTTTAGTTATATTGCTCCATCCCTTCTCTATCATTTATCAAGTGTTAGTATTTCTCTTTGCGAGTTAATCAATGGTGAGTAGATTTCTTCCATAATAGAAATTCTTTTCTAATTATTAAATCTGAATGTAATTCGAATCTTAGTTCTGGTACTTCCAAGTCTTATATTTTGATATTATTCATTCAGAATTTCTTATGTAAGAAAACTGATGGTTTGACTTTGTTTCATGTACTCTTACAATATACGACTACACCAAGATGTAACGAGGTGTGAACGACGACTTCTGTCAAGGTTAAGCGTAGCATGGGCCGTGCTCTCGGCTGCCCTTTAGCTTTCGCGACTGTCATTTGCTCTAGGATTCTCCCATGGTTAGTTTCCCAATTTTTAAATTTCATCTCATGTCCTATATTGTTAACAATTTGATGTATTTCTCATTTCTAAATTAGATTTATTCAGTAAAGTAGTTTATAACACCACAATAATTATCAGGAAATTATGATGCAGAATCAGTGACTGCTAAAAAAGGACTAATAGTTCATGGTTGCGTCTTTCAAATGACTTCATTAATGCTATGTCTCACCCTTTTATTTTAATTTTCTGGTGTATCGTAATAATCTATTTATTCACTAATGCTAGATGTGAGTCTATAACTTAAAGTATAATCGTTAAAAAAAAGTGAAAAGAATTAGCATTTTACTATCTATGACTCGCTGGTCGTCAACATCCTACTCTTTCCATTTCGACAAATACTTAGGGTTTGGTAGGGCCCACCCCAATAGTGTTTATCCTAATGTCAAGATAGTAGGGGCGTACATGCCTAGATAGTGGGGGCATATATGACTAGCAATTGCCTTAGTTATATTGATCCATCCCTTCGCTATCATTTATCAAGTGTTTGTATTTATCTTTGCGAGTTAATTAGTGGTGAGTAGATTTCTTATATAAGAGAAATTCTTTTCTAATTATTCAATCTGAATATAATGCGAATCTTAGTTCTGGTACTTTTAAGTCTTATATTGTGATATTCTTCCTTCAAAATTTATTTTGCAAGAAACATGATTGTCTGACTTTGTTTTATGTACTCCTACATTATACAACTAAACCATTTGAGCCCTATGTAACGAGGCGTGAATGACGACTTCTGTCATGATTAAGATTAGTATGGACCGTGCTCTCGGCTGCCATTTAGCATTCGCGATTGTCATTTTCTCTTGGATTCTCCCTTGGTTAGTTTCCCAATTTTTAAATTTCTTCTAATGTCCTATATTGTTAACAATTTAATTTTTTTTCGTATTTCTAAGTTCGATTTATTCATTAAAGTAGTTAATAACACCACTATAACTATCTGAAAATTACGATGCAGAACCAGTGACTGCTAAAAAATGACTATTAGTTCTTGGTTGTATCTTTCAATCGACGTCACTAATGGTATTTGTCTCCCTTTTATTTTAATTTTCTTTTGTATCGTAATAATCTATTTATTCACTATTGCTAGATATTAGTGTATAATTTAAAATATAATCGTTAAAAAAAGTAAAAAAAAAATAGGATTTCACTATTTATAGACTCGCTTGTTGTAGACATCCTACTCTTTCCATTTTGGCAAATACTTGGGGTTTGGTGGGTCCCACCCCAAAAGTGTTTCTCCTTCTGGCAAGATAGTTGGGGCGTATATGCCTAGATGGTGGGGGTGTATTTGGCTAGTAATTGCCTTAGTGATATTCATCCATCCTTCGTTATCATTTATCAAGTGTTAGTATTTGTCTTTGCGAGTTAATCAATGGTGAGTGGATTTCTTCATAAAAGAAATTCTTTTTTAATTATTCAATCTGAATATAATTCGAATCTTAGTTCTTGTACTTTTAAGTCTTATATTTTGATATGATTCATTCAAAATTTATTATGTAAAAAAACTGATTGTCTGACTTTGTTTTATGTACTCTTACATTATACAACTACACAGTATGAGCCATATGTAACAAGGCGTGAATGACGACTTTTGTCAAGGTTAAGCTTAGCATGGACTGTGCTCTCGGCTGCCTTTTAGCTTTTGCGACTGTCATTTGCTCAAGGTTTCTCCCTTGCTTAGTTTCCCAATTTTTAAGTTTCTTCTCATGTCGTATATTGTTAAGAATTTGATTTTTTTCTTATTTTAGAATTAGATTTATTCGGTAAAGTAGTTAATCAGACCAATAAAACTATTTGGAAATTACGATGCAGAATCAATGACTGCTAAAAAAGAACTATTAGTTCTTGGTTGCGTCTTTCAATCGACGTCACTAATGGTATGTCTAACCCTTTTACTTTAATTTTCTTTTGTATCGTAATAATCTATTTATTCACTAATGCTTGATGTTAGTCTATCACTTAATGTACAATCGTTAAAAAAAGTTTTAAAACAAAAGGGTTTTACTATCTATAGACACCGTGTCGTAGACATCCTAGCCTTTCCATTTCGACAAATACTTGAGCTTTGGTGGGGCCCACCTCAAAAGTGTTTCCCCTTCAGGCAAGATAGTAGGGCCGTATATGCCTAGATAGTGGGGGCCCCTATGGCTAGCAATTACCTTAGTTATATTGATCCATCCCTTCTCTATCATATATCAAGTGTTTGTATTTGTCGTTGCTAGTTGATGTATAGTGAGTGGATTTCTTCATACGAGAAATTCTTTTCTAATTATTCAATCAGAATAGCATTCGAATCTTTGTTCTGTTACTTTTAAGTCTTATATTTTGATATTATTCATTCAAATATTATTGTGTAAGAAAACTGATTTTCTGACTTTGTTTTATGTACTCTTACATTATACAACTACACAATGTGAGCCATATGTGCCGAGGCGTGAATGACAACTTCTGTCAAGGTTAAGCTTAGCATGGACCGTGCTCTCGGCTGCCGTTTAACTTTCGAGACTGTCATGTGCTCTACGATTCTCCCTTGGTTAGTTTCTCAATTATTAAATTTCTTCTAATGTCCAATTTTGTTAACAATTTTTTTTTTTTAATTAGATTTATTCGGTAATGTAGTTAATACCACCACTATAAATATCTGGAAATTACAATGCAGAATCAGTGACTGCTAAAAAATGACTATTAGTTCTTGGTTGTATCTTTCAATCGACGTCACTAATAGCATGTCTCACCCTTTTACATTAATTTTCTTTTGCATCGTAATAATCTATTTATTCACTAATGCATGATGTTAGTCTTTAACTTAAAGTATACTCGTTAAAAAAAGTAAAAAAAAATTAGGATTATACTATTTATAGACTCGCTTGTCATAGACATCTTACTCTTTCCATTTCGACAAATACTTGGGGTTTGGTGGGGCCCAGCCCAAATGTGTTTCTCCTTATGCCAAGATAGTGGGGGCGTGTAGGCCTTGATAGTGGGGGCGTATATGTCTAGCAATTGCCTTAGTTCTATTCATCCATCCCTTCGCTATCACTTATCAGGTGTTTGTATTTATCATTGCGAGTTAATTAGTCGTGAGTAGATTTCTTTTATACGAGAAATTCTATTCTAATTATTCAATCTGAGTATAATTCGACTCTTAGTTCTGGTACTTTAAGTCTTATATTGTGATATTCTTCATTCAAAATTTATTACGTAAGAAAACTGATTGTCTGACTTTGTTTTTTGTACTCCTACTTTATACAACTACACCATTTGGGCCCTATGTAACGAGGCGTGAACAACGACTTCTGTCAAGATTAAGCTTAGCATGGACCATGCTCTCGGTTGCCATTTAGCTTCCGTGACTATCATTTGCTCTAGGATTCTCCCTTGGTTAGTTTCCCACTTTTTAAATTTCTTCTCATGTCCTATATTGTTAAGAATTTGATTTTTTTCTTGTTTTTGAAGTAGATATATCCAGTAAATTAGTTAATAACACCACTAGAACTATCTGGAAATTACGATGCAGAATCAGTGACTACTAAAAACAGACTATTAGTTCTTGGTTGCGTCTTTCAATCGACGTCACTAATGGTATGTGTCACCCTTTTATTTTAATTTACTTTTGTATTGTAATAATCTATTTATTCACTAATGCTAGATGTTAGTCTATAACTTCAATTATATTCGTTAGAAAAAGTAAAAAAAATAGGATTTTCTTATTTATAGACTTGCTTGTCGTAAACATCCTACTCTTTCCATTTCGAGAAATACTTGGGGTTTGGTAGGGCCCACCCCAAATGTGTTTTTCCTTTTGGCAAGATAGTAGGGGCGTATGTGCCTTAATAGTGGTGGCGTATATGGCTAGCAATTTGCCTTTGTTCTAATGATCCATCCCTTCTCCACATTTATCAAGTGTTAGTATTTGTCTTTGCTAGTTCATCAATGGTGAGTAGATTTCTTACATAAGAGAAATTCTTTTCTAATTATTCAATCTGAATGTAATTAGAATCTTTGTTTTAGTACTTGTAAGTCGTATATTTTGATATTATTCATTCAAAATTTCTTATGTAAGAAAAGTGATTGTCTGACTTTTTTTTATGTACTCTTGCATTATACAACTACAGAATGTGTGCCATATGTAACGAGGCGTGAACGGCGACTTCTGTCAAGGTTAATCTTAGCATGGACTATACTCTCGACTGCCATTTAGCTTTCATGACAGTCATTTGCTCTATGATTCTCTCTTGGTTAGTTTCCCAATTTTAAATTTCTTCTCATGACCTATATTGTTAACAATTTAATTTTTTTTATATTTTCTAAATTAGATTTATTCAGTAAAGTAGTTAATAACACCACTATAACTATCTGGAAATTACGATGCAGAATCAGTGACTGCTAAAAAATAACTATTAGTTCTTTGTCGCATCTTTCGATCGACGTCACTAATGGTATGTCTCACCCTTTTATTTTAATTTTCTTTTGTATCGTAATATTCTATTTATTCACTAATGCTAGATGTTAGTCTGTACCTTAAAGTATAATCGTGAAAAAAAGCAAAAAAAAAATTGGATTTTACTATCTGTAACTCCGTGGTCGTCAACATCCTACTCTTTCCATTTCGATAAATATTTGGGGTTTGGTGGGGCCCACCCCCAAAAGTGTTTCTCCTTATGCCAAGATAGTAGGGGCATATATGCCTAGATAGTGGGGGCGTATATAGCTAGCTATTGCCTTAGTTATTTTTATCCATCCCTTCGCTATCATTTATCAAGTGTTTGTATTTATCATTGCGAGTTAATCAGTGGTTAGTAGATTTCTTATATAAAAGAAATTCTTTTCTAATTATTCAATCTGATATAATTCGAATCTTAGTTCTGGTACTTTTAAGTCTGATATTGTGATATTCTTCATTCAAAATTTATTATGTGAGAAACTGATTGTCTGGCTTTGTTTTGTGTGCTCCTACATTATACAACTACACCATTTGGTCCCTATGTAACGAGGCGTGAATAATGACTTCTGTCAAGGTTAAGCTTAGCATGGACCGTGCTCTCGGCTACCATTTAGCTTTCGCGACTATCATTTGCTCTAGGATTCTTCCTTGGTTAGTTTCCCAATTTTTAAATTTCTTCTCATGTCCTATATTGTTAAGAATTTGAGTTATTTTCTTATTTTTGAATTAGATTTTTTTGGTAAATTAGTTAATAACACCACCGTAACTTTCTGGAAATTACGATGCAGAATCAGTGACTGCTAAAAAAGGACTATTAGTTCTTGGTTGCGGCTTTCAATCGACGTCACTACTGGTATGTCTCACCCTTTTACTTTAATTTTCTTTTGTATCGTAATAATCTATTTATTAACTAATGCTAGATGTTACTGTATAACTCAAAGTATAATTGTTAAAAAAAAGTTCAAAAAAATTAGGTCGTCAACATCCTACTCTTTCCATTTCGACAAATACATGGGGTTTGGTGGAGCCCACCCCAATAGTGTTTCTCCTTAAGCCAAGATAGTGGGGGCGTATATGCCTAGATAGTGGGGGCGCATATGGCTAGCAATTGCCTTAGTTATATTTATCCATCCCTTTGCTATCACTTATCAAGTATTGTATTTATCCATCCCTTTGCTATCACTTATCAAGTATTTGTATTTATCATTGCGAATTATTCAGTGGTGAGTAGATTTTTTATATAAGAGAAATTCTTTTCTAATTATTCAATCTGAATATAATTCGAATCCTAGTCCTGGTACGTTTTAGTCTTAAATTGTGATATTCGTCATTCAAAATTTATTATGTAAGAAAACTGATTGTCTGACATTGTTTTATGTACTCCTACATTATCCAAATTCACCATTTGGGCCCTATATAACGAGGCGTGAACGACGACTTTTGTCAAGGTTAGGCTTAGCATGGACCATGCTCTCGGCTTCCATTTAGCTTTCGCGGCTATCATTTGCTTTAGGATTCTCCCTTGGTTAGTTTTCCAATTTTTAAATTTCTTCTCATGTCCTATATTGTTAAGAATTTGATGTTTTTCTTATTTTTGAATTAGATTTATTCGGTAGAGTAGTTAATAACACCACTGTAACTTTCTGGAAATTACGATGCGGAATCAGTGACTGCTAAACTATTAGTTCTTGGTTGCGTCTTTCAATCGACGTCACTAATGGTATGTCTCACCCTTTTATTTTAATTTTATTTCGTATCGTAATAATCTATTTACTCCCTAATGCTAGATGTTAGTCTATAATTTAAAGTATAATCGTTAAAAAATGTAAAAAAAAATTAGGATTTTACTATTTATAGACTCGCTTGTCGTAGATATCCTATCCTTTCCATTTCGACAAATACTTGGGGTTTGGTGAGGCCCACTCCAAAAGTATTTCTCCTTTTGGCAAGATAGTAGGGGCTTATTTGCCTAGATAGTGGGGGCGTATTTGGTTAGCAATTGCCTTAGTTATATTTATCCATCCCTTCTCTATAATTTATCAATTGTTAGTATTTGTCTTTGCGAGTTAATCAATGGTGAGTAGATTTCTTCATAAGAGAAATTCTTTTCGAATTATTCAATCTGAATACAATACAAATCTTAGTTCTATACTTTTAAGTCTTATATTTTGATATTATTCATTCAAAAATTTATTATGTAAGAAAACTGATTGTCTGACTTTGTTTTATGTACTCTTACATTATACAACTACAGAATGTGAGCCATATGTAACGAGGCATGAATGGTGACTTCTGTCAAGGTTAAGTTTTGCATGGACCGTGCTCTTGGCTGCCATTTAGCTTTCGCGACTGTCATTTGCTCTAGGATTCTCCCTTGGTTAGTTTTCCAATTTTTCATTTTCTTCTCATGTCCTATATTGTTAAGAATTTGATTTTTTTTCTTATTTTTGAATTAGATTTATTCGGTAAAGTAGTTACTAACACCATTGTAACAATCTGGAAATTACAATGCAGAATCAGTGACTGCTAAAAAAGGACTATTAGTTCTTGGTTGCATCTTTCAATCGACGTCACTAATGGTATGTCTCACCCTTTTATTTTAATTTTCTTTTGTATCGTAATAATCTATTTATTCACTAATGCTAGATGTTATTCTATAACTTAAAGTATATTCGTTTAAAAAAGTAAAAAAACTTAGGATTTTATTATTTATAGACTTGCTTGTCCTAGACATCCTACTCTTTCCATTTCGAGAAATACTTGGGGTTTGGTGGGGCCCACCCCAACTGTGTTTTTCCTTTTGGCAAGATAGTAGGGGCGTATATGCCTTAATAGTGGTGGCGTATATGGCTAGCAATTTGCCTTAGTTATAATGATCCATCCCTTCTCTACATTTATCAAGTGTTAGTATTTGTCTTTGCTAGTTCATCAATGGTGAGTAGATTTCTTACATAAGAGAAATTCTTTTCTAATTATTCAATCTGAATGTAATTCGAATCTTAGTTTTAGTACCTCAAAGTCGTATATTTTGTTATTATTCATTCAGAATTTCTTATGTAAGAAAAGTGATTGTCTGACTTTGTTTTATGTACTCTTACATTATACGACTGCACCATGTGAGCCATATGTAATGATGTCTGAACGACGAATTCTGTTAGGGTTAAGCTTAGCATGGACCGTGCTCTCGACTGCCCTTTAGCTTTCGGGACTGTCACTTGCTCTAGGATTCTCCATTGGTTAGTTTCCTAATTTTTAAATTTCTTCTGATGATCTATATTGTTCACAATTTAATTTTTTTCTTCTCTCTAAATTAGATTTATTCTATAAAGTAGGTAATAACACCACTATAACTATCTGGAAATTACGATACAGAATCAGTGACTGCTAAAAAAGGACTATTAGTTCTTTGTTGCATCTTTCATTCGACGTCACTAATGTTATGTCTCACCATTTTATTTTAATTTTCTTTTGTATCGTAATAATCAATTTATTCACTAATGCTAGATGTTAGTCTATAACTTAAAGTATATTCGTTAAAAAAAGAAAAAAAAATTAGGATTTTATTATTTATAGACTTACTTGTCGTAGGCATCGTACTATTTTCATTTTGAGAAATTTGGGGTTTGGTGGGGCCTACCCCAAATTTGTTTACCCTTCGGGCAAGATAGTAGGGGCATATATTCCTTAATAGCGGCGGCGTATATGGCTAGCAATTTGCCTTAGTTATAATGATCCATCCCGTCTCTACATATATCAAGTGTTAGAATTTGTCATTGCGAGTTAATCAATGGTCAGTAGATTTCTTCCATAGGAGAAATTCTTTTCTAATTATTCAATCTGAATGTAATTCGAAGCTTAGTTCTGGTACTTCTAAGTCTTATATTTTGATATTATTCATTTAGAATTTATTATGAAAGAAAACTGATTGTCTGACTTTTTTCTATGTACTCTTACGTTATACGACTACACCATGTGAGCCATAGGTAACGAGGTGTGAACGACGACTTCTGTCAAGGTTAAGCTTAGCATGGACCGTACACTCGGCTGCCCTTTAGCTTTCGCGACTGTCATTTGCTATACGATTCTCCCATGGTTAGTTTCCTAATTTTTAAATTTCTCCTCATGTCCTATATTGTTAAACAATTTAATTTTTTTATTCTTTCTAAATTAAATTTATTCGGTAAAGTAGTTAATGACTCCACTATAATTATATGAAAATTACGATACAGAATCAGTGACAGCTAGGAAATGACTATTAGTTTTTGGTTGCATCTTTCAATCGACGTTACTAATGGTATGTCTTACCCTTTTATTTTAATTTTCTTTTGTATCGTAATAATCTATTTATTCACTAATGCTAGATGTTAGTCTATAACTTAATGTTTAATTCTTCAAAAAAGTAAAAAAAAAATTAGGATTTTACTATCTATAGACTCGCTGGTCGTCAACATCATACTGTTTCCATTTCGACAAATACTTGGGGTTTGGTGGGGCCCACCCCAAAAGTGTTTCTCCTTCTGGCAAGATGGTAGGGGCGTATAAGGCTAGCAATTGCCTTAGTTATATTGATCCATCCCTTCGTTATTATTTATCAAGTGTTAGTATTTATCATTGCGAGTTAATCAGTGCAAAGTAGATTTCTTACATATGAGAAATTCTTTTCTAATTATTCAATCTGAATGTAATTCGAATCTTAGTTCAGGTACTTTGAAGTCTTATATTTTGATATTCTTCATTCAAAATTTATTATGTAAGAAAACTGATTGTCTGACTTTGTTTTATGTACTCCTACATTATACAATTACACCATTTCAGCCCTATGTAACGAGGCGTGAACGTCGACATCTGTCAAGGTTAAGCTTAGCATGGACCGTGCTCGCGGGGTCCATTTAGTTTTTGCGACTGTCATTTGCTCTAGAATTCCCCGTTGGTTAGTTTCCCAATTTTTAAATTTCTTCTCATGTCCTTTATTGTTAACAATTTAATTTTTTTTCTTTGTTCTAAATTAGATTTATTCGGTAAAGTAGTTTATAACACCACTATAATTATCTGGAAATTATGATGCAGAATCAGTGACTGCTAAAAATTGACTATTAGTTCTTGGTTGCGTCTTTCAATCGACGTTATTCATGGTATGTCTCACCCTTTTATTTTAATTTTCTTTTGTATCGTAATAATCTATTTATTCACTAAGGCTTGATGTTAGTCTATCACTTAAAGTATAATCGTTAAAAAAAGTTTAAAAAAAAGGATTTTGCAATTTGTAGACTCCTTGTCGTAGACATCCTACTCTTTCCATTTCGACAAATTCTTGGAGTTTGGTGGGGCCCACCCCAAAAGTGTTTCTCCTTCTGCCAAGATAGTTGGGGCATATATGACTTGATAGTGGTGGCATATATGGCTAGCAATCTGGCTTAGTTATACTGATACATCCCTTCTGTAAATTTATCAAGTGTTAATATTTGTCTTTGGGAGTTAATCAATGGTGAGTAGATTTCATCCATAAGAGAAATTTTTTTCAACTTATTCATTCTGAAAGTAGTTCGAATCGTAGTTCTAGTACTTTTAAGTCTTACATTTTGATATTATTCATTCAGAGTCTATTATGTAAGAAAACTGATTGTCTGACTTCGTTTTACGTACTCTTACATTATACGACTACACCATGTGTGCCATATGTAACGAGTGGTGAACGACGACTTCTATCAAGGTTAAGCTTAGCATAGACCGTGCTCTCGGCTTCCATTTCGCTTTCGCGAGTGGCATTTGCTCTAGGATTCTCCCTTGGTTAGTTTCCCAATTTGTAAATTTCTTCTCATGTCCTATATTGTTAACAATTTGATTTTTTTCTTATTTCTAAATTTGATTTATTCAGTAAAGTAGTTAATAACACCATTATAACTATCTGGAAATTATGATGCAGAATCAGTGACTGCTAAAAAAATGACTATTAGTTCTTGGTTGCATCTTTCTATCGACGTCACTAATGGTATGTCTCACCCTTTTATTTTAATTTTCTTTTTTATTGTAATAATCTATTTATTCACTAATGCTAGATGTTAGTCTATGACTTACAGTATAATCGTTAAAAAAAGTAAAAAAAAATTAGGATTTTACTATTTATCGACTAACTAGTCGTAGACATCCTACGCTTTCCATTTCGACAAATACTTGGGGTTTGGTGGGGCCCACCCCAAAAGTGTTTCTCGTTCTGGCAAGATAGTAGGAGCGTATATGCCTAGATAGTGGGGGCGTATATGGCTACCAATTGCCTTAGTTATATTGATCCATCCTGTCTATATCATTTATTACGTGTTAGTATTTATGATTGCGAGTTAATCAATGGTGAGTAGATTTCATCCATAAGAGAAATTCTTTTCTAATTATTCAATCTGAATATAATTCAAATCTTAGTTCTGGTACTTTTAAGTCTTATATTTTTATATTATTCGTTCAAAATTTAATATGTAAGAAAACTGATTGTATGACTTTATTTTATGTACTCCTACATTATTCAGCTACACCGTTTGAGCCCTATGTAACGAGGCGTGAACAACGACTTCTGTCAAGGCTAAGCTTAGTATGGACCGTGCTCTCGGCTGCCATTTAGCTTTCGCGACTGTCATTTGCTCTAGGATTCTCCCTTGGTTAGTTTCACAATTTTTAAATTTCTTCTCATGTCCTATATCATTAACAATTTTATTTTTCTCTTATTTCTAGATTGGATGTTTTTGGTAAAGTAGTTAATAACACCACTATAACTATCTGGTAATTACGATATAGAATTAGCGACTGTTAAAAAAGAATTATTAGTTCTTGGTTGCGTCTTTCAATTGACGTCACTAATGGGATGTCTCACCCTTTTATTTTAATTTTCTTTTGCATAGTAATAATCTATTTTTTCACTAATGCTTAATGTTAGTCTATAACTTAAAGTATAATCGTTAAAAAAAGTAAAAAAAATATAGGATTTTACTTATTATAGACTCGCTTGTCGTAGACATCCTACTCTTTCCATTTCGACAAATATGTGGGGTTTTGTGGGGCCCACCCCAAAAGTGTTTATCCTTCTAGCAAGATTGTAGGGGCTTATATGCCTGGATAGTGGGGTGTATATGGCTAGCAATTGCCTTTGTTATATCGATCCATCCCTTCTCTATCATTTATGAAGTGTTGGTATTTGTCTTTGCGAGTTGATTAATGGTGAGTAGATTTCTTTATAAGAGAAATTCTATTCTAATTATTCAATCTGAAGATAATTCGAATCTTAGTTCTGGTACTTTTAAGTCTTATATTTTGATATTATTCATTCAAAATTTATTATGTAAGAATACTGATTGTGTGGCATTGTTTTATATACTCTTACATTATACAACTACACATTGTGAGCTATATGTAACGAGGCGTGAACAACGACTTGTGTCAAGGTTAAGCTTAGCATGGACCGTGCTCTTTGCTGCCCTTTAGCTTTCGTGACTATCATTTGTCCTAGGATTTCTCCCTTGTTCAGTTTCCCAATTTTTAAATTTCTTCTCATGTCCTATATTGTTAACATTTTGATTTTTTTCTTATTTCTAAATTAGATTTATTCGGTAAAGTAGTTGATAACACCACTGTAACTTTCTGGAAATTACGATGTAGAATCAGTGACCGCTAAAAAAGGACTATTAGTTCTTGGTTGCATCTTTGAATCGACGTCACTAATGGTAAGTCTCACCTTTTTATTTTCATTTTCTTTTGTATCGTAATAGTCAATTTATTCACTAATGCTAGATGTTAGTCTATAACTTAAATTATAATCGTTTAAAAAAGTAAAAAAAATTAGGATTTTACTATTTATATACTCGGTTATCGCAGACTTCCTACTCTTTCCATTTCGTCAAATACTTGCGGTTTGGTGGGGCTCTCCCCAAAAGTGTTTTTCCTTCTGGCAAGATAATAAGGGCGTATATGCCTTGATAGTGGGGGTGTATATGGCTAGCAATTTGCCTTAGTTATATTGATCCATCCCTTCTCTACATTTATCATGTGTTAGTATTTGTCTTTGCGAGTTAATCAATGCTGAGTAGAATTCTTCCATAAGAGAAATTCTTTGCTAATTATTCAATCTTAATATAATTCGAATCTTAGTTCTGGTACTTTGAAGTCTTATATTTTTATATTTTTCATTCAAAATTTGTTGTGTAAGGAAACTGATTGTCTGACTTTGTTTTATGTACTCCTACATTATACAACTACACCATTTGAGCCCTATGTAACGAGGCGTGAGTGACGACTTCTGTCAAGGTTAAGCTTTGCATGGACCGTGCTCTCGGCTGCCATTTAGCTTTCGCGACTGTTTCTGGGATGCTTTCCACGGTCGTTCAACTACTTAGTTCCAAAGATGGGGGTATGTCCGGATTCGGACAACATGGGGGGAAAGTGAATGCCGTGTACAAACGGTGCAGAAGATAAAATTGAAGAATAGAAGCAATAAATGACAAATAAAAAAATGAAAATAATAGAAAAATTAATTTAATGGAGAAAATTAAATCGAGGTTGAATCCTCTAGGTCCCCGGCAGAGTCTCCAGCTGTGCGATAGCCGGCTCGGGTCGATCTCCTCCCCACATCAGTGTTTTTCAACTGAGGAGAAGCCGAGATCGCTAGAGTCGCCACCAATCGAGTTAGGGTGTGATTGGTCACCCACAAATAAAGCCCTCGATTTAAAAGAAAACCGAGATTGGGTCCGGGGATTCTCTTATGAGTTGGGGAAGGTGTTAGGCATCCCACCTCATCCGTTGAACGATGATTTTCTCCATTAAATTAATTTAAACATTATTTTTCTCCATTAAATTAATTTAAACATTATTTTTCCTTTTTTATTTCTTTATTATTTCGAGATTGGAAACTCACCCCTTCTCAACCGAGTTAGGGTGATTTTCTCTCATTTCGAGATTGGAAAGCCACCCCTCCTCGACCGAGTTAGGGTAATTTTCTCTGTACTTGTGCAGCAGAACCCCTTTTTCCTAAATCGGCGAACGGCCACGCTTCTCTCCTAGACCGAGTTAAGAAGGGCCCCGCCTACATTTAGGTGGAAAATGGACAAATACTACTAATAATAACGGAGAAGACTGAAATAAAGAAGTCGAAGATCTGGTCTTTCGGCCCTTTCCTTTACCCGAATTTCCTCTTCCGTGCAACCGTGTAGAGGGAAATCACCGAGCTACTAAGAGAAAGTGAGGGAAAGAAAGGACTTGGACGGGTAGAAGTAGAAGACGGGGATGCAGCATACCTTTTCCATTTTAGATGCTCTAAGTGTTTGAAGAGAAGAGAATGATCCGACGAGATCTAAACTCCGATGGTTTTTCCCCAAAGTTGGTGAAGATCAATCCTAGGTTGATAGCTTGATGGCTGGAATTTCTAGACTCAGGGGATTCTAAGCTTGCTTTCCTTGTCTAGGGATCTCCAAAGGCTAGGGATTTTCGGAGATTCAAAAGTTCTTCCCCAGATTTTCCAGATTTCAAAGGTGGGGAATGGGTTGGGGTGAGGCTCCTTTTATAGGGTGAAAAATAGGGTTCTCGCTCTTTCTAGCCGATGTGGGACTAAAAATAATCCAAAACCCAAAAAAACGAAGTAGCACGCAAACCAAAGACGGAATTAGGGTTTCCGTACCGTGCCTTTTTAAAAGCCGCGGAAAGAATTTTGGATAAAACAAAGAATCGCGCCTTTTTAAAAGCCGCGGGATCAAAATTTCACTAAAAACGGGTCCGAGCTGTTTCAAAAGCCGCGGGATCAATTTTGCACTAAAAATGGGTCCGAGCTGTTTCAAAAGGCGCAGGAACAAATTTGCACTAAAAACGGGGCCAAGCTGTTTAAAAGGCGCAGAAAGGATTTCAGACAAAAAAAGAACCGTGCCCTTTAAAAGGGCGCTGAACATTTTCAACATTGAAACAGGTCCTTCCACTTGGGCTTTGGCTGATTTAGGCTCGGGTTTGACTTGGGCTTCACTTTTATCTTTGACCTTGGATATATTGCAGTCCGGATCTCGTCTTGGAGTTCACCACTCGATGCTTGGAGCTAAAAAAAGGATTGGGGCGTGCAAAAATGGGGTGACTACAATTTTCATTTTCTTTTGTATCGTAATAGTCAATTTATTCACTAATGCTAGATGTTAGTCTATAACTTAAATTTTAATCGTTAAAAAAAGTAAAAAAATTAAGATTTTACTATTTATATACTCGCTTGTAGTAGACTTCCTACTCTTTCCAATTTGAAAAATACTTGCGGTTTGGTGGGGCTCATCCCAAAAGTGTTTTTCCTTCTGGCAAGATAGTAGGGGCGTATATGGCTAGCAATTTGCCTTACTTATATTGATCCATCCCTTTACATTTATCAAGTGTTAGTATTTGTCTTTGCGAGTTAATCAATGCTGAGTAGATTTCCTCCATAAGAGAAATTCTTTGCTAATTATTCAATCTGAATATAATTCGAATCTTAGTTCTGGTACTTTTAAATCTTATATTTTTAAATTTTCATTCAAAATTTATTATGTAAGAAAACTAATTGTCTGACTTTGTTTTATGTACTCCTACATTATACAACTACACCATTTGAGCCCTATGTAACGAGGCGTGAACGACGACTTCTGTCAAGGTTAAGCTTTGCATGGACCGTGCTCTCGGCTGCCATTTAGCTTTCGCGACAGTCATTTGTTCTAGCATTCTCCACTGGTTAGTTTCCCAATTTTTAAATTTCTTCTCATGTTATTGTTAACAATTTGATTTTTTTCTTATTTCTAAATTAGATTTATTCGGTAAAGTAGTTAATAACACCATTATAACTATCTGGTAATTACGATGCATAATTAGTGACTACTAAAACGAACTATTAGTTCTTGGTTGCGTCTTTCAATCGATGCCACTAATGGTAAGTCTCACCCTTTTATTTTAATTTTCTTTTGCATCGTAATAATCTATTTATTCGCTAATGCCTCATGTTAGTCTATAACATAAAATATAATCGTTAAAAAAAGTAAAAAAAAATTAGGATTTTTCCATTTATAGAATCACTGGTCGTAGACATCCTACTCTTTCCATT
Organism: Tetracentron sinense; assembly: GCA_015143295.1. NCBI lineage: Eukaryota > Viridiplantae > Streptophyta > Magnoliopsida > Trochodendrales > Trochodendraceae > Tetracentron > Tetracentron sinense. The sequence goes on along the minus strand of CM026557.1, from coordinate 30,600,654 downwards.
TCGACAAATACTTGAGGTTTTGTGGGGCCCACCCCAAAAGTGTTTCTCCTTCTGGCAACATAGTAGGGGCGGATATGCCTAGATAGTGGGGGCGTATATGGCTAGTAATTGCCTTAGTTATATTCATCCGTCCCTTCTATATCATTTATCAAGTTTTAGTATTTGTCTTTACGAGTTATTCAATGGTGAGTAGATTTCTTGCATAAGATAAATTCTTTTCTAATTATTCAATCTAAATATAATTCGATTCTTAGTTCTGGTACTTTTAAGTCTTATATTTTGATATTATTAATTTAAAATTTATTATGTAAGAAAACTGCTTGTCTGACTTTGTTTTATCTACTCCTACATTATACAACTACACCATTTGAGCCCTAAGTAATGAGGCGTGAACGACGACTTCTGTCACGGTTAAGCTTTGCATGGACCGTGCTCTTGGCTGCCATTTAGCTTTCGCGACAGTCATTTGCTCTAGAATTCTCCCTTGGTTAGTTTCCCAATTTTTAAATTTCTTCTCATGTCCTATGTTGTTAACAATTTGATTTTTTTCTTATTTCTAAATTAGATTTATTCGGTAAAGTAGTTAATAACACCACCATAACTATCTGGTAATTACAATGCATAATTAGTGACTGCTAAAAAAGAACTATTAGTTCTTGGTTGCGTCTTTCATTCGACGTCACTAATGGTATGTCTCACCCTTTTATTTTAATTTTCTTTTGCATCGTAATAATCTATTTAATCACTAATGCTTCATGTTAGTCTAGAATATAAAATATAATCGTTAAAAAAAGTTTAAAAAAATTAGGATTTTTCCATTTATAGACTCACTGGTCGTACACATCCTACTCTTTACATTTCGACAAATACTTGGGGTTGGTGGGGCTCACCCCAAAAGTGTGTCTCCTTCTGGCAAGATAGTAGGGGTGTATATGCCTAGATAGTGAGGGCATATATGGCTAGCAATTGCCTTAGTTATATTGATCCGTCCCTTCTATATCCTTTATCAAGTGTTAGTATTTGTCTTTGCGAGTTAATCAGTGGTGAGTAGATTTCTTCCATAAGAGAAATTCTTTTCTAATTATTCAATCTGAAGATAATTCGAATCTTAGTTCTGGTACTTTTAAGTCTTATATTTTGATATTATTCATTCAAAATTTATTATGTAAGAAAACTGATTGTCGGACTTTGTGTTATGTACTCTTACATTGTACAACTATACAATATGAACCATATGTAACGAGGCGTGAACGACGACTTCTGTCAAGGTTAAGCTTAGCATGGACTGTGCTCTCTGCTGCCATTTAGCTTTTGCAACTGTCATTTGCTCTAGGATTCTCCCTTGCTTAGTGCCCCAATTTTTAAATTTCTTCTCATGTCCTATATTGTTAACAATTTGATTTTTTTCTTATTTCTAAATTAGATTTATTTGGTAAAGTAATTAATAACACCACTGTAACTTTCTGGAAATTATGATGCAGAATCAGTGACTGCTAGAAAAGGACTATTAGATCTTGGTAGCGTCTTTCAATCGACGTCACTAATGGTATGTCTCACCCTTTTATTTTAATATTCTTTTGTATCGTAATAATCTATTTATTCACTACTGCTAGATGTTAGTCTATAACGTAAAGTACAATCGTTAAAAAAGTAAAAAAGTTAGGATTTTTCTATTTATGGACTTGCTTGTCGTAGACATCCTACTCTTTCCATTTCTAGAAATACTTGCGGTTTGGTGGGGCCCATCCCAAAAGTTCTTTTCCTTCTGGCAAGATAGTTGGGGCGTATATGGCTTGATAGTGGGGGCGTATATGGCTAGCAATTTGCCTTTGTTATATTTATCCATCCCTTCTCTACATTTATCAAGTGTTAGTATTTGTCTGTACGAGTTAATCAATGCTGAGTAGATTTCTTGCATAAGAGAAATTCTTTTCTAGTTATTCAATCTCAATGTAGTTCGAATCTTAGTTCTGGTACTTCTATGTCTTACATTTTGATATTATTCATTCAGAATTTATTATGTATGAAAACTGATTGTTTTACTTTGTATTATGTACTCTTACATTATACGACTACACCATGTGAGCCATATGTAACGAGGTGTGAACGACGACTTCTATGAAGGTTAAGCTTAGCATAGACCGGGCTGTCAGCTGCCCTTTAGCTTTCGCGACTGTCATTTGCTCTAGGATTCTCCATTGGTTAGTTTCCTAATTTTTAAATTTTTTCTCATGTCCTATATTGTTAACAATTTGAGACTTTTCTTATTTCTCAATTAGATTTATTCAGTGAAGTAGTTAATAACACCACTCTAACTATCTGGAAATTACGATGCAGAATCAGTGACTGCTAAAAAATGACTATTAGTACTTGGTTGCATCTTTCAATCGACGTCACTAATGGTATGTCTCACCCTTTTATTTTAATTTTCTTTTGTATCGTAATAATCTATTTATTCACTAATGCTAGATGTTAGTCTACAACTTAAAGTATAATGGTTAAAAAAAGTGAAAAAAAATTAGGATTTTACTATTTATAGACTAGCTGTTCGTAGACATTCTACTATTTCCATTTCGACAAGTACTTGGGGTTTGGTGGGGCCCACCCCAAAAGTGCTTCTCCTTCTGGTAAGATAGTAGGGGCGGATATGGCTAGGTAGTGGGGGTGTATATGACTAGCAATTGCCTTAGTTATATTGATCCATCCCTTCTATATCATTTATCAAGTGTTAGTATTTATCATTGCAAGTTAATCAATGGTGAGTAGATTTCTTCCACGAGAAATTCTTTTGTAATTATTGAATCTGAATATAATTCGAATCTTAGTTCTGGTACTTTTAAGTGTGATATTTTGATATTATTCATTCAAAATTTATGGTGTAAGAAAACTGATTGTCTGACTTTAGTTCTTGTACTCTTACATTGTACGACTACAAAATTTGAGCCATATATAACGAGGCGTGAACGACCACTTCTGTCAGGGTTATTATTAGCATGAACCGTGCTCTCGGCTGCCATTTAGCTTTCGCGACTGTCATTTGCCCTAGGATTCTTCCTTGGTTAGGGTCCCAATTTTTAAATTTCTTCTCATGTCCTATATTGTTAACAATATAATTTTTTTTCGTATTTCTAAATTAGATTTATTCTATAAAGTAATTGAGAACACCACCGTAACTTTCTTGAAATTACGATGCAGAATTAGTGACTGCTAAAACAGGACTATTAGTTCCTTGTTGCGTCTTTCAATCGACGTCTCTAATGGTATGTCTCACCCTTTTATTTTCATTTTCTTTTGTATCGTAATAATCTATTTATTCACTAATGCTAGATGTTAGTCTATAATAAATATGATCGTTAAAAAAAGTAAAAAAAATTAGGATTTTACTATTTATAGACTCGCTTGTCGTATACATCCTACTCTTTCCATTTTGACAAATACTTCGGGTTTGGTGGGGCCCACCCCAAAATTTTTTCTCCTTCTGGCAAGATGGTAGTGGTGTATATGGCTAGATAGTAGCGGCGTATATCCCAAGATAGTGGGGGGCGTATATGGTTAGCAATTGCCTTTGTTATATTGATCCATCCCATCTTTATCATTTATCAAGTGTTAGTATTTGTCTTTGCGAGTTGATCAATGGTGAGTAGATTTCTTCATAAGAGAAATTCTTTTCTAATTATTCAATCTGAATATAATTCAAATCTTAGTTCTAGTACTTTTAGCTCTTATATTTTGATATTATTCATTCACAATTTGATATGTAAGAAAATTGATTGTCTGACTTTATTTTATGTACTCGTACATTATACGACTACACCTCGTGAGCCATATGTAACGAGGTATAAACGACGACCTCTATCAAGGTTATGCTTAGCATAGACCGTGCTCTCGACTGCCCTTTAGCTTTCATGACTTTCATTCGCTCTAGGATTCTCCCTTGGTTAGTTTCCCAATTTTTAAATTTCTTCTAATGTCCTATATTGTTAACAATTTGAGTTTTTTCTAATTTCTAAATTAGATTTATTCGTTAAAGTAATTAATAACACCACTGTAACTTTCTGGAAATTACGATGCAGAATCATTGACTTTTAAAAAAGAACTATTAGTTCTTGGTTGCGTCTTTCAATCGACGTCACTAATGGTATGCCTCACCCTTTTATTTTAATTTTCTTTTGTATCGTAATAATCAAATTCTTCACTAATGCTTGATGTTAGTCTATAACTTAAAGTATAATCGTTAAAAAAAGCTTTAAAAATTAGTATTTTACTATTTATAAACTCGCTTAATGAGGCTGATGTAACGAGACGTGAACGGCGACTTATGTCAAGGTTAAGCTTGGCAAAGACCGTGCTCTCGGCTGGCATTTAGTTTTCGCGACTGTCATTTGCTCTAGGATTCTCCCTTGGTTAGTTTCCCAATTCTTAAATTTTTTCTCATGTCTTATATTGTTAACAATTTGATTTTTTTCTTATTTCTGAAGTAGATTTATTCGGTAAAGTAGTTAATAACACCACAATAACTATCTGGAAATGTCGATGCAGAATCAGTGACTCCTAAAAAATGACTATTAGTTTTTGGTTGCATCTTTCAATTGACATCACTAATGGTATGCCTCTCCCTTTTATTTAAATTTTCTTTTGTATCGTAATAATCAATTTATTCTCTAATGCTTGATGTTAGTCTCTAACTTAAAGTATAATCATTAAAAAAAGTTTAAAAAAATTAGGATTTTTCTATTTATAGACTCACTGGTCCTAGACATCCTACTCTTTCCATTTCGAAAAATACTTGGGGTTTGGTGGGGCCCACCCCAAAAGTGTATCTCCTTCTGGCTAGATAGTAGGGGCGTATATGCCTAGATACTGGGGGAGTATATGGCTAGTATTTGCCTTAGTTATATTGATCCGTCCCTTCTATATCATTTATCAAGTTTTAGTATTTGTCTTTCCGAGTTAATCAATGGTAAGTAGATTTCTTCCATACGAGAAATTCTTTTCTGATTATTCAATCTGAATATAATTCGAATATTAGTTCTCGTACTTTTCAGTCTTATATTTTGATATAATTCATTCAAAATTTATTATTTACGGAAACTGATTGTCTGACTTTTTTATGTATACATTACACAACTACACAATGTGAGCTATCTGTAACAAGGCATGAACGACGACTTCTGTCAAGGTTAAGCTTAGCATGGACCGTGCTCTCGACTGCCCTTTAGCTTTCGCGACTGTCAGTTGCTCTAGGATTCTCCCTTGGTTAGTTTCCCAATTTTTAAATTTCTTCTCATGTCATATATTGTTAACAATTTGATTTTTTTCTTATTTCTAAATTAGATTTATTCGGTAAAGTAGTTAATAACACTACTATAACTATATGGTAATTACGATGCAGAATTAGTGACTGCTAAAAAAGAACTATTAGTTATTGGTTGCGTCTTTGAATCGACGTCACTAATGGTATGTCTCACCCTTTTATTTTAATTTTCTTTTGCATCTTAATAATTTATTTATTCACTAATGCTTGATGTTAGTCTATAACTTAAAGTATAATCGTTAAAAAAAAGTAAAAAAAAAAATAGGATTTTGCTATTTATAGACTTACTGGTCGTAGACATCCTACTCTTTCCATTTCAACAAATACTTGGGGTTATGTGGGGCCCACCACAAAAGAATTTCTCCTTCTGGCAAGATAGTAGGGGCATATATGCCTTGATACTTGGGGCGTATATGGCTAGCAATTGCCTTAGTTATATTGATATGTCCCTTCTACATCATTTATCAAGTGTTAGTATTTGTCTTTGCGAATTAATCAATGGTGAGTAGATTTCTTCCATAAGAGAAATTCTTTTATAATTATTGAATCTGATTATAATTCGAATCTTAGTTCTGGTTCTTTTAAGTCTTATAATTTGTTATTATTCATTCAAAATTTATTATGTAAGAAAGCGGATTGTCTAACTTTGTTCTATGTACTCTTACATTATACAACTACACAATGTGAGCTATATGTAACGAGGCGTGAACGACGACTTCTGTCAAGGTTAAGCTTAACATGGACCCTGCTTTGGGGCTTTTTAGCTTTCGCGACTGTCATTTGGTCTAGGATTCTCCCTTGGTTAGTGTCCTAATTTTTGAATTTCTTCTCATGTCCTATATTGTTAACAATTTGATTTTTTTCTTATTTCTAAATTAGATTTATTCGGTAAAGTAATTAATAACACCACTGTAACTTTTTGGAAATTACGATGCAGAATCAATGACTGCTAAAAAATGGCTATTTGTTCTTGGTTGTGTCTGTCAATCGACGTCACTACTGGTAATAATCTCACCTTTTTATTTTAATTTTCTATTGTATCGTAATAATCTATTTATTCACTAATGCTAGATGTTAGTCTATAAGTTAAAGTATAATCGTTAAAAAGTAAAAAAAATTCGGATTTTACTATTTATAGATTCGTTTGTCGTAGTCATCCTACTCTTTCCATTTCGACAAATACTTGGGGTTTGGTGGGCCCACCCCAAAAGTATTTCTCCTTTTGGCAATATAGTAGGGGTGTATTTGCCTAGATAGTGGGGGCGTATATGGCTAGCAATTGCCTTAGTTATATTGATCCATCCCTTCTCTATCATTTATCAAGTGTAAGTATTTGTCTTTGCGAGTTAATAAATGGTGAGTAGATTTCTTCATAAGAGAAATTCTTTTTTCATTATTTAATCTGAATGTAATTCGAATCTTAGTTCGGGTAGTTTCAAATCTTATATTTTGATATTATTCATTCATAATTTATTATGTAAGGAAACTGATTGTCTGACTTTTTTTTTATGTACTCTTACATTATACAACTACACAATGTGAGCTATATTTAACAAGGCGTGAACGACGACTTCTATCAAGGTTAAGCTTAGCATGGACCGTGCTCTCGGCTGCCATTTAGTTTTCGCGACTGTCATTTGCTCTAGGATTCTCCCTTGGTGAGTTTCCCAATTTTTAAATTTTCTCTCATGTCTTATACTGTTAACAATTTCATTTCTTTCTTATTTCTAAATTAGATTTATTCGGTAAAGTAGTTAATTTCACCACTATAACTATCTGGAAATGTCGATACAGAATCAGTGGCTGCTAAAAAATGACTATTAGTTCTTGGTTGCATCTTTCAATCGACGTCACTAATGGTATGTCTCACCATTTTATTTTAATTTTCTTTTGTATCGTCATAATCAATTTATTCACTAATGCTTGATGTTAGTCCATAACTAAAAGTATAATCGTTATAAAAAGTTAAAAAAAATTAGGAATTTTCTATTTATAGACTCACTTGTCATAGACATCCTACTCTTTCCATTTCGATAAATACTTGGGGTTTTGTGGGGCCCACCCCAAAAGTTTTTCTCCTTCTGGCAAGATAGTAGGGGCGTATATGCCTAGATACTGGGGGCGTATATGGCTAGCAATTGCCTTAGTTATATTGATCCGTCCCTTCTATATCATTTATCAAGTGTTAGTATTTGTCTTTGGGAGTTAATCAATAGTGAGAAGATTTCTTCGATAAGAGAAGTTCTTTTCTAATTATTCAATCTGAATATAATTCGAATCTTAGTTCTGGTACTTTTAAGTCTTATATTTTGATATTATTCATTCATAATTTATTATGTAAGGAAACTGATTGTCTGACATTTTTTTTATGTCCTCTTACATTATACAACCACACAATGTGAGCTACATTTAACGAGGCGTCAACGACAACTTTTATCAAGGTTAAGCATTGCATGGACCATGCTCTCGGCTGCCCTTTAGCTTACGCCTGCCATTTGCTCTAGGATTCTCCCTTGGTTAGTTTCCCAATTTTTAAATTTCTTCTCATGTCCTATATTGTTAACAATTTGATTTTTTTCTCATTTCTAAATTAGATTTATTCGGTAAAGTAGTTAATAACACCACTATAACTATATGATAATTACGATGCAGAATTAGTGACTGCTAAAAAAGAACTATTAGTTCTTGGTTGCGTCTTTCAATCGACGTCACTAATGGTACGTCTCACCCTGTTATTTTAATTTTCTTAAGCATCGTAATAATTTATTTATTCACTATTGCTTGATGTTAGTCTATAACTTAAAGTATAATCGTTAAAAAAGGTAAAAAAAAATTAGGATTTTGCTACTTATAGACTCATTGTTCGTAGACATCCTACTCTTTCCATTTCGACAAATACTTAGGGTTTGGTGGGGCCCACCCCAAGAGTGTTTCTCCTTCTGGCAAGATAGTAGGGGTGTATATGCCTAGATACTGGGGTTGTATATAGCTAGCAATTGCCTTAGTTATATTGATCCATTCCTTCTCTATCATTTATGAAGTGTTAGTATTTGTCTTTGCGAGTTAATGAATGGTGAGTGGATTTCCTCATAAGAGAAATTCTTTTCTAATTATTCAATCTGAATATAATTCGAATCTTAGTTCTGGTACTCTTAAGTCTTATATTTTAATATTATTCATTTAAAATTTATTGTGTAAGAAAACTGATTGTCTAACCTTGTTTTATGTACTCTTACATTATACAAATACACAATGTGAGTCTTATGTAACGAGGCGTGAACGACGACTTCTGTCCAGGTTAAGCTTAGCATGGACCGTGCTCTCGGCTGCCATTTAGTTTTCGCGACTGTCATTTGCTCTAGGATTCTTCCTTCGTTAGTTTCCCAATTTTTAAATTTTTTCTCATGTCTTATATTGTTAACAATTTGATTTTTTTCTTATTTCTAAACTAGATTTATTCGTTAAAGTAGTTAATAACACCACTATAATTATCTAGAAATGTCGATGCAGAACTAGTGACTGCTAAAAAATGACTATTAGTTCTTGGTTGCATCTTTCAATCGACGTCCCTAATGGTATGTCTCACCCTTTGATTTTAACGTTCTTTTGTATCGTAATAATCAATTTATTCACTAATGCTTGATGTTAGTCTATAACGTAAAGTATAATCGTTAAAAAAGGTAAGAAAAAATTAGGATTTTGCTATTTATAGACTCACTGTTCGTAGACATCCTACTATTTCCATTTCAACAAATACATTGGGTTTGGTGGGGCTCACCCAAGAGTGTTTCTCCTTCTGGCAAGATAGTAGGGGTGTATATGGCTAGCAATTGCCTTAGTTATATTGATCCGTCCCTTCTATATCATTTATCAAGTGTTAGTATTTGTCTTTGCGAGTTAATCAATGGTGAGTAGATTTCTTCCATAAGAGAAATTCTTTTCTAATTATTCAATCTGAATAAAATTCGAATCTTAGTTCTGGTACTTTTAAGTCTTGTATTTTTATAGTTTTCATTCAAAATTTATTATGTACGAAAACTGATTGTCTGACTTTTTTTTTATGTACTCTAACATTATACAACTACACAATGTGAGCAATATTTAACGAGGCGTGAACGACGACTTCTGTCAAGGTTAAGCTTAGCATGGACAGTGCTCTCAGCTGCCCTTGAGCTTGCGCGACTATCATTTGCTCTAGGATTCTCCGTTGGTTAGTTTCCCAATTTTTAAATTTCTTCTCATTTCCTATATTGTTAACAATTTGATTTTTTTTTATTTCTAAATTAGATTTATTAGGTAAAGTAGTTAATAACGCCACTATAACTATATGGTAATTATGATGCAGAATTAGTGACTGCTAAAAAAGAACTATTTGTTCTTGGTTGCGTCTTTCAATCGACGTCACTAATGGTATGTCTCACCCTTTTATTTTAATTTTCTTTTGCATCGTAATAATTTATTTATTCACTAATGCTTGATGTTAGTCTATTACTTAAAGTATAATCTTTAAAAAAAGAAAAAAAAATTTAGGATTTTTCTATTTATACTCACTAGTCATAGAAATCCTACTATTTCCATTTCGAGAAATACTTAAGGTTTGGTGGGGCCCACCCTAAAAGTTTTTCTCCTTCTGGCAAGGTAGTAGGGGCGTATATGCCTTTATACTGGGGGCGTATATGGCTAGCAATTGCCTTAGTTATATTGATCCATCCCTTTTATATCATTTATCAAGTATTAGTATTTGTCTTTGCGAGTTATTCAAAGGTGAGTAGATTTCTTCCATAAGAGAAATTCTTTTGTAATTATTGAATCTGAATATAATTCGAATCTTAGTTCTGGTACTTTTAAGTCTTATATTTTGATATTATTATTTCGGTATTTATGATGTAAGAAAACTGATTGTCTGACCTTGTTTGATGTACTGCTACATTATACAACTACACTATTTGAGCCCTCTGTAACGAGGCGTGAATGACGACTTCTGTCTAGTTTAAGCTTAGCATGGAACGTGCTCTCGGCTGCCCTTTAGCTTTCACGACTGTCATTTGCTTTAGGATTCTCCCTTGGTTAGTTTCCTAATTTTTAAATTTCTTCTCATGTCTTATATTGTTAACATTTTGATTTTTTTTCTTATTTCTAAATTAGATTTTCTGGGTAAAGTAGTTAATAACACCACTGTAACTATCTGGAAATTACAATTCAGAATCAGTGACTGCTAAAAGGACTATCAGTTCTTGGTTGCGTCTTTCAATCGACGTTACTAATGGTATGTCTCATCCTTTTATTTTAATGTTCTTTTGTATTGTAATAATCTATTTATTCATTAATGCTAGATTTTGTCTATAACTTAAATTATAATCGTTAAACAATTTAAAAAAAATTAGGATTTTACTATTTAGACTCACTCGTCGTAAACATCCCACTCTTTCCATTTCGACAAATACTTGGGAGTTGATGGGGCCCACCCCCAAATTGTTTCTCCTTCTTGCCAGATAATGGGGGCGTATATTGCTAGATAGTGGGGACGTATATGGCTAGCAATTGCCTTAGTTATATTGATGAATCACTTTTCTCTTATTTATAAGTGTTAGTATTTGTCATTGCGAGTTAATCAATGGTAAGTAGATGTCTTTATGGGAAATTCTCTACTAATTACTCCATCTGTATATAATTTTCTACTTAGTTCTTGTAATTCTAAGTCTTATATTTTTATATAATTCATTCAAATTTTATGTGTAAGAAAACTGATTGTCTGAATTTATTTTATGTACTCCTACATTATTCAACTACATAATGTGAGCTATATGGAACGAGACGTGAATGACGACTTCAACTTACGGTCATTTTCTCTCGGATTCTCCCATGGTAAGTTTAACCATTTTATTTAAATTTCTTATCTTGTCTTATATAGTTTATAATTTGAAATTTTTCCTAATTCTAATTTTGATTTATTCGGTAAAGTAATTAATTACATCATTATAAGTATCTGGATACTGCGATGTAGAATCATTGACTTCTAAAAAATGACTAATAGTTCAAGGTTGCGCCTTTCAATCGACTTCACAAATTGAATGTCCAACCCTTTTATTTTATTTTTCTTTTGTATGTTAATAATCTAATTTTTCACTAATACTAGATGTTAGCCTATAACTTAAAGTATAATCATTAAAAAAAGTTAAAAAATTGAGGATTTTACTATTTATAAACTCGTTGGTCGTAGACATCCTCTTTCTCCATTTCAACAAGTACTTGGGGTTTCGTGGGGCCCACCCACAAAGTGTTTCTCCTTCTGGCAAGATAGTGGGGGCGTATATGGCTAGATAGTGGGGCTGTGTATGGCTAGCAATTGCCTTAGTTATATTGTTGCATCCCTTCTCTATCATTTATCAATTGTTAGTATTTGTCTTTGCTAGTTAATTAATGGTGAGTAGATTTCTTCCTTAAGAGATTCTCTTCTAAATATTTGATCTGAATATAATTCGATGCTGAGTTCTTGTACTTTTAAGTCTTATATTTTGATATTATTAATTCAGAATTTATTATGTAAGAAAACTGATTGTCTGAGTTTGTTTTATGTACTCCTACATTATACAACTACACCATTTGAGCCCTATGTAACGAGGTGTGAATGACGACTTCTGTCAAGGTTAAGCTTAGCATGGACCGTGCTCTCGGCTGTCCTTTAGCTTTCGTGACTGTCATTTGCTCTAGGATTCACCCATGGTTAGTTTCCCAATTTTTTAAATTTCTTATCTTGTCCTATATTGTTAATAATTTGATTTTTTTCTTATTTCTCTCTTAGATTTATTCGGTAAAGTAGCTAATGACACCACTATAACTAACTGCAAATTACGATGCAGAATCAATGACTGCTAAAAAAGGACTATTAGTTCTGGGTTGCATCTTTCAATCAACGTCACTAATGTTATGTTTCACTCTTTATTTTGATTTTCTATTGTATCTTAATAATCTATTTTTTCACTAATGCTAGATGTTAGTCTATAACTTAAAGTCTAATCGTTAAAAAAGTCAAAAAAAAAAAAAGGATTTTTCTATTTATAGACTTGCTCGTCATCCTACTCTTTCCATTTCGACAAGTACTTAAGGTTTGGTGGGGTCCACCCCCCAAAGTGTTTCTCCTTCTAGCAAGATAATGGGGGTGTATATTGCTAGATAGTGGTGGCGTATATAGCTGGCAATTGCCTTAGTTATATTGATGAATCACTTTTTTATCATTTATCAAGTGTTAGTATTTGTCTTTGCGAGTTAATCAATGGTGAGTGGATGTCATCTTTAAGGGAAATTCTCTACTATTACTCGATCTGTATATAATTCTGTATTTAGTTCTTGTACTTTTATGTTATTCATTCAAATTTTATGTCTAGGAAAACTGATTGTCTAAATTTGTTTTATGTACTACTACATTATTCAACTACATTATGTGAACTATATGGAATGAGGCATGAACGACGACTTCTGCTCAAGGGTTATGAAGTCTAACATGGACTTTGCTCTCGGCTGCCCTTTAGCTTTCGCGACTGTCATTTGCTCTAAGATTCTCCCATGGTAAGTTTCCCCATTTTTTGAATTTCTTATCTTGTCCTATATTGTTAACAATTTGATTTTTTTCTTATTTCTAAATTAGATTTATCTGGTAAAGTAGTTAATTACACAACTATAACTATCTGGAAATTACGAATCAGAATCAGTGACTTCTAAAAAAGGACTATTAGTTTTAGGTTGTGCCTTTCAATCGACTTCAACTATTGTATGTCTCACCCTTTTATTTTATTTTTCTTTTGTATGTTAATAGTCTAATTTTTCACTAATGCTAGATGTTAGCCTATAACTTAAAGTATAATAGTTAAAAAAAAGTGAAAAAAAATTAGGATTTTACTATTTATAAACTCGTTGGTCGTAGACATCCCACTTTCTCCATTTCAACAAGTACTTGGGGTTTGGTGGGGCCCACCCGAAAGTGTTTCTCCTTCTGGCAAGAGAGTGGGGGCGTTTATGGCTAGCTAGTGGGGGCGTATATGGCTAGCAATTGCCTTAGTTATATTGATGCATCCCTTTTCTATTATTTATCAAGTGTTACTATTTGTCTTTGCGAATTAATCAACAGTGATTAGATTTTTTTCCTCAAGTGAAATTCTCTTCTAATTAGTCGATCTGAATATAATTAGTTCTTGTACTTTTAAATCGTATATTTTGACATTATTCATTCAGAATTTATTATGTAAGAAAACTGATTGTCTGAATTTTTTTTATATACACTATGTGAGCTATATGTAACGAGGCGTGAACGACGACTTCTGGTCAAGGTTAAGCTTAGCATGGACCGTGCCAGTGTTTTCAAACCCGAAAACTCTACTTAACTCGGAAACTTGCTGAGTAGAGTCAACTCGGGCAAAACTCGTCCGAGTAATGACACCTAAAACTCAGACATATATAATATTTTTCTAATACTATATATATGGTATAAATTTAAAATTAATGATAAACCATGCCTAAAATGAGATATATAATTCAATACAATTCATCAATTATCATCCATAGATAAGAATAATCATCCAAATCTTTCATAATTTCATATAACTAGTTAAAAGGAATCGTGGATTAATGAAGCATAGACAAAAAAAACTAATCAGAATATCTTGAGTTAGAGCAGAAGATAACCCCCCAAAAATAATAATAAATTATACAAGAAACAAATACTAGTAGTTGAAAAATCACTTAAAAGTTAAAATAGATATAGCCCAGGGAATTGATGATGTTTCAATGAGAAAACGTGAACCATGGGTAGTTTGAAAAAAAAATCAGTCTCCCTGACCCAAGGTGGTGGTGGGAAAGAGTATCAAACCATGGCTAGTTCGTTTGAACAAAAAAAACCCATCTCCCTTGAATTCTAAATTGAAAAAAGGAAGAGAGAAAGAGGGAAGAGAGAAGAGAGTTCAGTTTTACCTCTTGGTGCGCTAGCACTCCTCCCCAGAAAAAAATACTCTTCTTTTCCTCTAGGTAAGTATTCCTCTACTGAAAAAAATGGAAAGAAAAAAAGTTCACTGTTGATGAGAATGTGAAAGAAAAGAAGAGAGGAGAACAGAGAAGTTCTTCTCAGAGAGGGAAGAGAGAACAGAGAAGTTCGGGTGACTCAGGTTGCCTCGGGCAAGTCAACTTCATTACTTGTTAAAAAATCGCATTTCCGAGTTTTTAACCAGACTCGACCCGAAACCTGGCCAAGTCGGGCGACTCGGCGAGTTTTAAAATAGAAGACCGTGCTCTCGGTTGCCCTTTAGCTTTCGCGATTGTCATTTGCTCTAGGACTCTCCCATGGTTAGTTTCCCAATTTTTTAAATTTCTTATCTTGTCCTATGTTGTTAATAATTTGATTTTTTTTTATTTCTAAATTAGATTTATTCGGTAAAGTAGTTAATAACACCACTATAACTATCTGGAAATTATGAAGCATAATTAATGACTATTAAAAAAGGACTATTAGTTCTAGGTTGCGTCTTTCAATTGACGTCACTAATGGTATGTCTCACCAATTTATTTTAATTTTCTTTTCTATCTTAATAATCTATTTTTTCACTAATGCTACATGTTAGTCTATAATCGTTAAAAAAAGTTAAATTTTTTTTTAGGATTTTACTATTTATAGACTCGTCGCTGGTCGTAGACATCCCACTTTCTTCATTTCGACAAGTACTTGGGGTTTGGTGGGGCCCACCCGTAAAGTGTGTCTCCTTTTGGCAAGATAGTGGGGGCGTATATGGCTTGATAGTGGGGCGTCTATTGCTAGCAATTGCCTTAGTTATATTGATGAATCACTTTTCTATCATTTATCAAGTGTTAGTATTTGCCTTTGCGAGTTTATCAATGGTGACTAGATGTCTTCTTTAAGGGAAATTCTCTACTAATTACTGGATCTGTATATAATTCTCTACTTAGTTCTTGTACTTTTAAGTCTTATATTTTTATATTGCATTCTGAATTTACTATGTAAGAAAACTGATCGTCTGAATTTTTTTTATGTACTCCTACATTATACAACTACACCATGTGAGTTATATGTAACGAGGCATGAACGACGACTTTTGGTCATGGTTAAGCATAGCATGGACCGTGCTCTAGGATTCTCCCATGGTTAGTTTCCCTATTTTTTAAATTTCTTATCTTGTCCTATATTGTTAACAATTTGATTTTTTTCTTATTTCTAAATTAGATTTATTCGGTAAAGTAGTTAATTACACAACTATAACTATCTGAAAATTACGAATCAGAATCAGTGACATCTAAAAAAGGACTATTAGTTTTAGGTTGCCCCTTTCAATTGACTTCACTAATTGTATTTCTCACCATTTTATTTTATTTTTCTTTTATATGTTAATAATCTAATTTTTCACTAATGTTAGATGTTAGTCTATAATTTAATGTATAATTGTTAAAAAAATTAAAAAACATTAGGATTTTACCATTATAAACTGGCTGGTCGTAGACATCCGACTTTCTTCATTTTGACAAGTACTTGGGGTTTAATGGGGCCCACCCGCAAAGTGTGTCTCCTTTTGGCAAAATAGTGGGGGCGTATATGGCTAGCAATTGCCTTAGTTATATTGATGCATCCCTACTCTATCTTTAATTAAATGTCAGTATTTGTCTTTGTGAGTTAATCAATGGTGAGTAGATTTGTTCCTTAAGAGAAATTCTCTTCTAATTACTCGATCTGAATATAATTCGATGCTTAGTTATTGTACTTTTAAGTCTTATATTTTGATATTATTCATTCAGAATTTATTATGTAAGAAAACTGATTGTTTGAATTTGTTTTATGTACTCCAACATTATACAACTACATCATGTGAACTATATGTAACAAGGCGTGAACGATGACTTCTGGTCAAGGTTAAGCTTAGCATGGACCGTGCTCTCGGCTGCCCTTTAGCTTTCGCGACTGTCATTTGCTCTAGGATTCTCCTATGGTTAGTTTCCCAATTTTTTAAATTTCTTATCTTGTCCTTTATTCTTAACAATTTGATTTTTTTCTTATTTCTAAATTAGATTTATTCGGTAAAGTAGTTAATAACACCACTATAACTATCTGGAAATTACGATGCAGAATCAGTGACTGCTAAAAAAGGCTTATTAGTTATAGGTTGCGTCTTTCAATCGAAGTCAATAATGGTATGTATCACCCTTTTATTTGAATTTTCTTTTGAATCTTCATAATCTATTTTTTCACTAATGCTAGATGTTAGTTTATAACTTAAAGTACAATCATTAAAAAAAGTAAAAAAAAAAAAAAGATTTTACCATTCATAGACTCCCTGGTCGTAGACATCCTACTATTTCCATTTCGACAAGTACTTGGGGTTTGGTGGGGCCCACCCCCAAAGTGTTTCTCCTTCTGGCAAGAATAGTGGGGGCGTATATGGCTAGTAATTGCCTTAGTTATATTGATGCATCCCTTCTCTATCATTTATCAAGTGTCAGTATTTGTCTTTGCGAGTTAATCAATGGTGAGTAGATTTGTTCCTTAAGAGAAATTCTCTTCTAATTACTCGATTTGAATATAATTCGTTGCTTAGTTATTGTACTTATAAGTCTTATATTTTGATATTATTCATTCAGAATTTATTATGTAAGAAAACTGATTGTCTGAATTTGTTTTTGTATTCCTATATTATACAACTACACCATGTTAGCTATATGTAACGAGGCGTGAACGACGACTTCTGGTCAAGGTTAAGCTTAGCATGGACTGTGCTCTCGGCTGCCATTTAGCTTTCGCGGCTGTCATTTGCTCTAGGATTCTCCCATGGTTAGTTTCCCAATTTTTTAAATTTCTTATCTTATTCTATATTGTTAACAATTTGATTTTTTTCTTATTTTTAAATTAGATTTATTGGGTAAAGTAGTTAATGTCGCGACCCAAAACCCACCTTAGGAGTTAGAGTGAACTTTGGACGACTAATCATGACTTGCTTGACAACCAACCTGCAAAACCCACAGAGCATATACCATAGAAGACAATATAGCGGAACATAACTATAAAACACAGTGGAAGTCTAACCAAACCTCTATGAATATACATGCTCAAATCCAAGTTATACAAAAGTAACCAAAAGAAAGTGCGGACAAGCCCGCCAAAATACATGAAAGTATATCTCTCATCTCACCCACAGCTATTCACTCAGAATCTACAACCACCTAATGGTAACCCTCTACGGGAGGTTCCTCCAAAGGCTCCTCGACGTACTCCTCCTCCACCCAAGGGCTCGGAGCACAGATATCAAACGGAGCAGCAGCTCCCTCAGAACCTGCCGACATAAGAAGTACGGCTGAGCATGGAATACTCAGCGGGTACTAAATACTAACCAATAGTCATAGCAAAACCATAGCAGTATAGGAAGCAGGAAGCATTTCACATATATAAAGCAGGAAACAATTCAAGCATATAAAGCAGGAATAATTCATATCATGACAATAAAGTAAAGGAGTATATAATCATGCTTGAATTCATAAAAGCCGATAAAACCCTTGAAAACACCGTGCACTTGACTTGACTGAAAATACCATTTCCTTGCTTGAAAACTTGTCATGTTTGTCTTATCTTATCGTATCGTGCGTGTCATGCCATGTCATGCTTGCTTGGAAAGTAAACTACTTGTGAGGGAAGGGAGACCCTTCTTCCTAAATGCCCATGCTTGTCATGCCATGTCATGCTTGCTTGTATCATGCTTGGAAGAGTAAACTACTTGTGAGGGAAGGGAGACCCTTCTTCCTAAATGCTCATGTCATGTCCTTTCACTTGTGAGATGTTCTTGTGAGATGTACTTGCGAGGGAAGGGAGGCCCTTCTTATGTTAAGTATGCACTTGCGAGGGAAGGGAGACCCTTCTTATGAAAATGCATGATTGTCTTGTCCTTGCCAAAAGCGAGGTAAAACATATCGTACGATATGCCCCACCTCTAAATCCCATTCTTGAAAACCTCGGTAAATCATGTCATGTATGCGTGCTCGTGAGGTCGTGTGCATACTTACATTTGGAATTAAATATGGCATTTGAGTAATTCATAACACATAACATCAATGATTTGGGCAATTTAATATTGATATCATTTAGGGAAAGCGAACAATCACACTATCATAACCCTAGCAATTTCCATAAACCTTAAACATGCATTTTCTTAATTTATCATTCATTTTATTCACCTTGACATTTCATCAAACATGGTACATTCATTATTCATTAACCCTACAACATGCTTTTCTAGGTGGGTTATACTCACATCACACTTGTATGTTTATTATTAGTACTATGCCCTTCCCCATTCATTCATTACATCATCCACACGGCATCCATTCGCCAACATCCCTCTCCATTTACCATACATACCACCCATCTCATAATATGTATATATATATATATATGAAGGAAAACAAGAAGAAATAAGGGAAGGAGAGGCTATAACTAGGAGGGTAGTAAAAAGTACCGACCTTGAAGAGATGAGGAAGAAACCCCTCTTCCAAACGACCGTGAGTTGCTGCCCTAGCTTGGAACACGAGCTCCACACGAGCTTGAGCCGAGATCTTGAAGGAAAACGTGCTTGAGGATAATCTAGGGTCTCAAACCCTTTGATTTCCCTTCCAAAAATCAAACCCTAGGTTAGGGATCGCCTTCTTCTCCCTTCCTTAGCTCTCAATCTTCTAAGTATTGCAAATAAGCCCTAAAGGCTCGGGCAAGACTCTTAAGGTAAGAGTAAACCACTCAAAAGACTAAAACACCCTTCTAAATTTTCTGCAAAAACGCGAGTACCGAGCGATCGGTGTTAATGACCGATCGATCGGTTGCCTACCGATCGATCGGTTTCATAACCGAGCGATCGGTTGAAATTTCACTCTCTGGAAAATTTCCCCATAGAAAAATCTCGACCAGTCGATAGCCTCCGAGCGATCGGTTTTGGACCGATCGATCGCTCCATGGACCGAGCGATCGGTGGTCTGCAGGTCCAAGCTGTTTTGGCCATAACTTTTGACTCGTTCGTCCGATTTTGACGATTCAACTTGCGTTGGGTTCGTACTTCGAAAACGAACATTTCTGACGTTTCAGAATTTCAAATTTCTTCCTTATTTATTAATTGCATTACTTTAAAGGAAAAATGGCTACGAAGGGTCATGCATAAATGTGAAAAGGTCCGGGGCTCTACATCCTTCCCCCCTTACAAAAATTTCGTCCTCGAAATTTAGACGCTACTTGCATTACAAATCAACAAGAAAATTACAAGTCATATACAAACTTATACAAAACTCATTCAAATATTTCTGGGTACTTCGCTTTGACTTCGGCTTCACGCTCCCATGTAGCTTCTTCCCGAGCATGGTGTTGCCATTGCACTAGGACCAAATGGATAGTCTTGTTGCGAAGCACTTGGTCTCTTCGATCTAATATGTGAATCGGCTTCTCAACCAACGTGAGATCTTCTCGAATTTCCAACGGTTCCAATTCTAGTACATGCAAAGGGTCCGCAATGTACTTTCGAAGCATAGACACGTGGAAAACGTTGTGAACCGCGGCCATGTGAGGTGGAAGAGCTACTCGATAAGCAACTTCACCAACCCGCGTGATAATCTCAAACGGTCCAACATAGCGAGGACTAAGCTTGCCTCTTTTGCCGAATCTCATAATCCCTTTGCTAGGAGATACTTTCACAAAGACTCGATCCCCTACTTGAAATTCCAAGTCCCTGCGGCGCGTGTCCGCATAACTTTTCTGGCGATCTTGAGCGGCTTTCAATCGATCCCGAATGATCTTAACTGTGTTTGCAGTTTGTTCAATCAATTCTGGACCAAGTAATTTCCTTTCTCCTACCTCATCCCAATAGAGAGGAGACCTACAACTTCGCCCATACAAGGCCTCAAATGGTGCCATTTGGATACTTGCCTGATAGCTGTTGTTGTAGGCGAACTCCACCAAAGGCAAGTGCTCTTCCCAACTGCCTTTGAAATCCAGCATACAAGCCCGAAGCATATCTTCTATTACTTGGTTCACCCTCTCGGTTTGTCCATCCGTTTGTGGATGAAAAGCAGTGCTGAAATCAAGTCGGGAACCCATAGCTTCCTGAAAGCTTTTCCAGAATCGTGATGTGAATCTTGGATCCCGATCCGACACAATACTGACAGGCACTCCGTGCAACCTCACCACTTCCTTGATGTACAAAGCAGCTAACTGACTAGAGTTGAAAGTAGTTCGGTAAGGCAAGAAGTGAGCGGACTTCGTCAAACGATCCACCACTACCCATATCGCATCTGAACCCCTTGCCGTCTTTGGCAAGCCAACTATGAAATCCATGGATATGTTCTCCCATTTCCACTCGGGAATCGGAAGGGACTGTAATAGACCTGCGGGCCGCATGTGTTCTGCTTTCACCTGTTGGCACACCAAGCACCGTGCTACATATTCCGCAACCTCCCTCTTCATACTCCGCCACCAAAAGTGACTCTTGAGGTTCCGGTACATCTTCGTACCCCCTGGATGCACAGTGTACTTTGCCCGGTGGGCTTCATCCATAATCTCCCTCCGAAGGTTTGCATTGGCTGGAACACACAGCCTTCCCTTGAATGTGATAGCACCTCGGCTAGTAAGAGAGAAGTCCTCACTACCTTTAGCAACTTCCTTGTCCCGATAAGCCAACAATTCAGCATCCGTGGCTTGGTATTCTTGGATCAAATCTATAATGTATGGCCGAACCGTGACATTTGCCAAGATAGGACTACGGACAGAGTCATTCACACTAATGTCCAGATTTGCCAAGTCTTCAAGTAGCTTCCATTCTTGCACTAACATGCATGCTAATAACCCCGGAGGTCTTCTACTCAAAGCATCAGCCACTACATTTGCTTTACCCGGGTGGTATTGAATGGTACAATCATAGTCCTTCAGAAATTCCATCCAACGCCTTTGCCTTAGATTCAGCTCCTTTTGGGAAAAGAGATACTTGAGACTCTTGTGATCAGTGAACACATAGAACTCCACCCCATAAAGGTAATGACGCCAAATCTTAAGTGCAAACACGACCGCCGCAAGCTCCAAGTCGTGCGTAGGATAGTTCTTCTCATGCTCCTTCAACTGCCTTGATGCATAGGCAATGACTTTCTTGTGCTGCATGAGTACACACCCAAGTCCAACGTGTGAGGCATCACTATACACCTCATACCCATAAGGTCCGGATGGCACCGTAAGGACAGGAGCTGTGGTAAGCCTCTTCTTCAGTTCCGTGAAACTGATCTCACACTTGTCGCTCCATACAAACTTAGCGTTCTTCCTTGTCAGGTAAGTGAGCGGTGCTGCAAGGCTGGAGAAACCCTCTACGAATCTCCTGTAGTAGCCTGCCAACCCAAGAAAACTGCGTATCTCCGTGACACTCTTGGGCCTCGCCCAATTCATGACTGCCTCTATCTTCTTTGGATCCACCGAAATGCCTTCCGCCGATACAACGTGGCCTAGGAATGACACCTCTTCCAACCAAAACTCACACTTGCTAAGTTTGGCGTATAGCTTGTGCTCTCTTAGCATTTCCAAAGCAAGGCGTAGGTCGCGTGTGTGATCTTCCCGTGTCTGGGAATAAACCAAAATGTCATCAACAAATACAATCACGCACCTATCAAGATATGGCCGGAACACCCGGTTCATCAAATCCATAAAGGCTGCCGGTGCGTTCGTGAGTCCAAAAGGCATCACCAAGAACTCGTAATGTCCATATCGAGTCCTGAAAGCAGTTTTGGGAACATCTTCCGCCTTAATCTTCAACTGGTGATAACCCGATCGAAGATCTATCTTTGAGAAAAATCTCGCTCCCTTCAACTGATCGAACAAGTCATCAATCCTAGGCAAGGGATACCTATTCTTTATAGTGACTTTGTTCAATTGCCTGTAATCGACACACATCCGCATCGAGCCATCTTTCTTCTTAACAAACAACACCGGGGCACCCCATGGTGAGACACTTGGTCGAATGAAGCCAAGGCCTTGCAATTCCTCCAACTGAGTCTTTAACTCCTTGAGTTCAATAGGGGCCATTCTATACGGAGCCCTGCAAACAGGAGCTGTGCCTGGTGCAAGCTCGATCATAAACTCAATCTCCCTGTCTGGAGGCAATCCTGGCAACTCCTCTGGAAATACATCCAGGAACTCACTCACAACCGGAATAGTCGATGAGTCCTTTGCCTCTGGGTTAGCTACGCCCAACGCCGCAAAACGAGCAATAGATCTGCTTTTCAACCCGCGAAAGTGGAATGGTTTTCCTTCTACTGGCTTGAAGAGTACCATTTTTTCAAAGCAAGCTACATGCCCATGATGTGCTGCTAACCAATCCATTCCCAATATAATATCAAAGTCTTGGAATCCAAGGACGATGAGGTCAACTGCCAACTCGTGGCTTCCAACTTGGACTGAACTATTTCTATACACTTTATCTGCCAATACTGTTTTGCCGAGCGGAGTCGAAATGGCTAACTCCGGTTTTAGCTGACTTGGCTCCCCAGAAAAGCCTTCTGAAAAACTCGGCGAGACAAACGAATGAGTAGACCCGGTATCAATCAACACTCGAGCCAAATACTCATTGACTAGTAGGGTTCCTGAAATTTTAGCTAGTTACGTCAATTCAAGCCTCAACAGTGTATACATGTAAGTAAATATATATATAGCATACCAACTACGTACACAAGGGATAAAACATAACATAACCATCACGAATAAGGAAAATAACTCCTAACGCGTACCTTGCACCACATCGTCAGATGCAAGTGCATCGCCCTCTGTCAGGGCAAAAACTCGCCCCTGGTTCGCCTGGCGAGACTGAGGTGTGGACCGGGTAGTCTGAGATGACGCCTGATGTGATCCTGCTGGGCGTGTCGGGGGCTTACTACCCTGAGACTGGCCTGGTAAATGCCGGCTAGGGCAATCCCTGATCATGTGGCCCTGGCGACCGCAATGATAACATCCACCAGATGCTCTTCGGCAATCTCCTGCCGGATGCCTTTTGCCGCATGAAGTGCAGACCTCATATGTGTAGGCTGGAGGGACCGGAGGTGGTGTATACCTTGCTGCCTGAGGGGTAACTGGCCGTGGGGCCGGGAGAGCCTGAGGTCGAGGTGCCAGGGGTACATACTGCCGGGGTGCTGGAGGCACATAAGTCGGCCTCATCTGTGGTGCTGGCCATGTATACTGATAAGGACCAGTCCGGGCCCGCCTCTCTAAAGGTACCGAACCACTAGATTGGCCTCTCGCCAATTCTCTCTTCTTGGACACGGTCTCTGAATTGGTCTCAACCAACAAGGCTTTATCCACTACTTCGGCGTAAGTGGTGTGCCTGAAGACCGACACTTTCTCCATGATGACATCCTTGAGCCCTTGCTCAAACCTCCTCGCCTTCATTGCCTCGGTGGCAATCATATGTGTCGCGAAGCGTGATAGCTCCGAGAACTTGGCCTCATAAGCAGCCACAGACATCGAACCTTGCTCAAGGTTGATGAATTCTCTCTCTTTCTTTTCCCGTGCACCGATCGGAAAATACTTCTTGTAAAAAGTATCCTTGAACTCCTCCCAAGTCCAAGGTTGACCCTGCATGGTCAAGTCTCGCGTCCTCAATGCGGACAACCACCAATGGTGGGCTTCACCCTCTAGCATGAAAACTGTCCATGCTACTCTATCCTCCTCTGTAGGCGAGAGGACTGCAAAAATCTTCTCCATCTGGAGGATCCACGCCTCCGCAGCAAGAGGGTCCACACTCCCATGGAAGGATGGAGGCCTCAATCTCCTGAATGCCTCAACTCCAGCTGTACGATGTACTGGAGCTGCGGGCGGTGGAGTAGGTGCCGCTGATGCCGGTATAGTTTGCCGAGCCGCCAGGATGGCGAGTGTCTCAGCAATAGAGCCTAAGACCTGGGAGAGGTCCGGCTGCTCATCCTCATCTCTGGAAGAAGATGAAGCTCTGGTGTGTGGTCCACGACCCCGTGTGCCCCGCCTCATGACTAAAGTCCTGAGAACAATAGCACCACATGAGTCTCACTAAAACCACAGTTTATTTCCATGTCATTTCACAATAATTCAATTTGTATTAGTTGTATAATACTAATATACATCACATCAAGTCATCAGAGTATTCATCACATTATACTTATACTTTAGTGTTCTAGCGTACCTAGGACCCGTACTTGGTTAATGCAACCATTTTAGACTAAGACTAAAGTTTAGTCTTAAACTTGGAACCAGACTCGTTCCCGACTCACTTCCTTCCTAACTTGTTTCCTAACATATGCTCTTGTCAAGCCGCGGTATAAGATTCTAAGTGACCCTAGAGACCTAAAGCCTAAGCTCTGATACCACTTCTGTCGCGACCCAAAACCCACCTTAGGAGTTAGAGTGAACTTTGGACGACTAATCATGACTTGCTTGACAACCAACCTGCAAAACCCACAGAGCATATACCATAGAAGACAATATAGCGGAACATAACTATAAAACACAGTGGAAGTCTAACCAAACCTCTATGAATATACATGCTCAAATCCAAGTTATACAAAAGTAACCAAAAGAAAGTGCGGACAAGCCCGCCAAAATACATGAAAGTATATCTCTCATCTCACCCACAGCTATTCACTCAGAATCTACAACCACCTAATGGTAACCCTCTACGGGAGGTTCCTCCAAAGGCTCCTCGACGTACTCCTCCTCCACCCAAGGGCTCGGAGCACAGATATCAAACGGAGCAGCAGCTCCCTCAGAACCTGCCGACATAAGAAGTACGGCTGAGCATGGAATACTCAGCGGGTACTAAATACTAACCAATAGTCATAGCAAACCATAGCAGTATAGGAAGCAGGAAGCATTTCACATATATAAAGCAGGAAACAATTCAAGCATATAAAGCAGGAATAATTCATATCATGACAATAAAGTAAAGGAGTATATAATCATGCTTGAATTCATAAAAGCCGATAAAACCCTTGAAAACACCGTGCACTTGACTTGACTGAAAATACCATTTCCTTGCTTGAAAACTTGTCATGTTTGTCTTATCTTATCGTATCGTGCGTGTCATGCCATGTCATGCTTGCTTGGAAAGTAAACTACTTGTGAGGGAAGGGAGACCCTTCTTCCTAAATGCCCATGCTTGTCATGCCATGTCATGCTTGCTTGTATCATGCTTGGAAGAGTAAACTACTTGTGAGGGAAGGGAGACCCTTCTTCCTAAATGCTCATGTCATGTCCTTTCACTTGTGAGATGTTCTTGTGAGATGTACTTGCGAGGGAAGGGAGGCCCTTCTTATGTTAAGTATGCACTTGCGAGGGAAGGGAGACCCTTCTTATGAAAATGCATGATTGTCTTGTCCTTGCCAAAAGCGAGGTAAAACATATCGTACGATATGCCCCACCTCTAAATCCCATTCTTGAAAACCTCGGTAAATCATGTCATGTATGCGTGCTCGTGAGGTCGTGTGCATACTTACATTTGGAATTAAATATGGCATTTGAGTAATTCATAACACATAACATCAATGATTTGGGCAATTTAATATTGATATCATTTAGGGAAAGCGAACAATCACACTATCATAACCCTAGCAATTTCCATAAACCTTAAACATGCATTTTCTTAATTTATCATTCATTTTATTCACCTTGACATTTCATCAAACATGGTACATTCATTATTCATTAACCCTACAACATGCTTTTCTAGGTGGGTTATACTCACATCACACTTGTATGTTTATTATTAGTACTATGCCCTTCCCCATTCATTCATTACATCATCCACACGGCATCCATTCGCCAACATCCCTCTCCATTTACCATACATACCACCCATCTCATAATATGTATATATATATATATATGAAGGAAAACAAGAAGAAATAAGGGAAGGAGAGGCTATAACTAGGAGGGTAGTAAAAAGTACCGACCTTGAAGAGATGAGGAAGAAACCCCTCTTCCAAACGACCGTGAGTTGCTGCCCTAGCTTGGAACACGAGCTCCACACGAGCTTGAGCCGAGATCTTGAAGGAAAACGTGCTTGAGGATAATCTAGGGTCTCAAACCCTTTGATTTCCCTTCCAAAAATCAAACCCTAGGTTAGGGATCGCCTTCTTCTCCCTTCCTTAGCTCTCAATCTTCTAAGTATTGCAAATAAGCCCTAAAGGCTCGGGCAAGACTCTTAAGGTAAGAGTAAACCACTCAAAAGACTAAAACACCCTTCTAAATTTTCTGCAAAAACGCGAGTACCGAGCGATCGGTGTTAATGACCGATCGATCGGTTGCCTACCGATCGATCGGTTTCATAACCGAGCGATCGGTTGAAATTTCACTCTCTGGAAAATTTCCCCATAGAAAAATCTCGACCAGTCGATAGCCTCCGAGCGATCGGTTTTGGACCGATCGATCGCTCCATGGACCGAGCGATCGGTGGTCTGCAGGTCCAAGCTGTTTTGGCCATAACTTTTGACTCGTTCGTCCGATTTTGACGATTCAACTTGCGTTGGGTTCGTACTTCGAAAACGAACATTTCTGACATTTCAGAATTTCAAATTTCTTCCTTATTTATTAATTGCATTACTTTAAAGGAAAAATGGCTACGAAGGGTCATGCATAAATGTGAAAAGGTCCGGGGCTCTACAGTTAATAACTCCACCATAACTATCTGGAAATTATGATGCAAAATCAGTGACTGCTAAAAAAGGACTATTAGTTCTAGGTTGCGTCTTTCAATCGACGTCACTAATGGTATGTGAGCCCTTTTATTTTAATTTTCTTTAGTATCTCAATAATATATTTTTTCACTAATGCTAGATGTTATTCTATCACTTAAAGTATAATCGTTAAAAAAAGTAAAAAAAATTAGGATTTTACTGTTTATAGACTCGCTGGTCGTAGACATCCTACTCTTTCCATTTCGACAAGTACTTGGGGTTTGGTGGGGCCCACCCCCAAAGTGTTTCTCCTTCTGGCAAGATAATGGGGACGTATATTACTAGATAGTGGAGGCATATATGGCTAGCAATTGCCTTTGTTATATTGATGAATCACTTTTATATCATTTATCAAGTGTTGGTATTTGAATTTACGAGTTAATCAATGGTGAGTAGATATCTTCTTTAAGGGAAATTCTCTACAATTACTCGATCTGTATTTAATTCTCTACATAGTTCTTGTACTTTGAAGTCTTATAGTTTTATATTATTCATTCAAATTTTATGTATAAGAAAACTGATTTTCTGAATTTGTTTTATTTACACCTACATTATTGGACTACATCATGTGAGCTATGTGGAATGAAGCATGAACGAAGACTTTTGCTCGAGGGCCAATAAGCCTATCATGGACCTTGTTCTCGGTTGCACTTCAACTTTTGTGACTGTCATTTGGTCTCAGATTCTCCCATTGTAGGTTTCACCATTTTTTAAATTTCTTATCTTGTCTTATATGGTTAATAATTTGAATTTTTTCCTAATTCTAAATTAGATTTATTCAGTAAAGTAATTAATTACATCATTATAACTATCTCGATACTACGATGCATAATCATTGACTTCTAAAAATCGACTAAGAGTTCAACGTTGCTCCTTTCAATCGACTTCACTCATGGTAGGTCTCCCCCTTTTGTTTTAATTTTCTTTTGTAATCTTTGGTAATAATCTAATTTTTCACTAATGCTAGATGTTAGTCTATAACTTAAAGTATAATTCTTTAAATAAAGTAAAAAAAGAATTAGAATTTTACTATTTCTAGACTCGCTAGTCAATGACGTCCCACTCTCTCCATTTCGACAAGTACTTGGATTTTGGTGGGGCCCACCCCCAAAGTGTTTCTCTTTCTGACAAGATAGTGGGGGTGTTTATGGCTAGCAATTTCATTAGTTATATGGATGCATCCCTTTTTGATCATTTATTAAGTGTTAGTATTTATCTTAGCGAGTTAATCAATGGTGAGTAGATGTCTTGCTTAAGGGAAAAATCTCTTCTAATTGCTCGATCTGAATATAATTCTCTACTTAGTTTTTGTACTTTTAACTCTTATATTTTTATATTATTTATTCAAAATTTTACATGTAAGAGAACTGATTGTTTGAATTTGTTATATGTACTCCTATATTACATAACAACTAAGTGAGCTATATGGAACAAGGCGTGAACGACGACTTCTGCTCAAGGACCATTAACCGTAGCATGCACCTTGCATTGGCTGCCCTTCAGCTTTCGCGACTGTCATTTGCTCTAGGATTATCCCATGGTAAGTTTCACCATTTTTTAAATTATTTTCCTGTCCTATATTGTTAACAATTTGATTTTTTTTCTTATTTATAAATTAGATTTATTCGGTAAAATAGTTAATTACACCTCTATAACTATCTGGAAAGTATAATGCAGAATTAGTGACTTCTAAAAAAGGACTATTTGTTCTAGGCTGTGCCTTTCAATCGACTTCACCACAGTATGTCTTACCTGTTTATTTTATTTTTCTTTTGTAAACTACGTTAATAATCTATTTTTTCACTAATGCTAGATGTTAGTCTATAACTTAAAGTATAATCTTTAAAAAAAATAAAAAAGAATTAGGATTTTACTATTTATAGACTCGCTAGTCTCAGAAGTCCCACTCTCTCCATTTCGACAAGTCCTTGGGGTTTGGTGTGACCCGCCCCCAATGTATTTCTGCTTCTGGAAAGATAGTGGAGGAGTATATTGCTAGCAATTCCCTTAGTTATATTGATGCGTCCCTTCTTTTATCTTTTATCAAGTGTTAGTATTTATCTTCGTGAGTTAATCAATGGTGAGTAGATGTCTTGCTTAAGGGAAATTCTCTTCTAATTACTTAATCTGAATATAATTCTCTGCTTAGTTCTTGTACTTTTAAGTCTTATATTTTTATATTATTCATTCAAAATTTTCTGGGTAAGAAAACTGATGTCTGAATTTGTTTTATTTAGTCCTACATTATTCAACTACACCATGTGAGCTATATGGAACGAGGCGTGAAAGACGACTTCTGCTCAAGGGCCATTAAGCCTAGCATGGCTGCCCTTTAACTTTCGCAACTGTCATTTGCTCTCAGATTCTCCCATGGTAAGTTTCATAATTTTTTAAGTTGCTTATCTTGTCTTATATTGATAAAATTTTGATTTTTTCTTAATTCTACATTAGATTTATTCGGTAAAGTAGTTAATTACACCATTATAAATATCTGGAAACTATGATGCAGAATCATTGACTTCTTAAAAAGGACTATTAATTTTTAAATGCGTCTTTCAATCGACTTCACTCACGGTATATGTCCCCATTTTATTTTATTTTTATTTTGAAATCTTATTTTAATAATCTAATTTTTCACTAATGTTAAATGTTAGTCTATAACTGAAAGTATAATCTTTAAAAAAAGTAAAAAAGAAATAGGATTTTACTATTTATAGACTCGCTAGTCGTAGATGTCTCACTCTCTCCATGTTGACAAGTTCTTGGGGTTTGGTGGGGCCCACCCCCAAAGTGTTTCTCTTTCTGGCAAGATAGTGAGGGTGTTTATGGCTAGCAATTTCACTAGTTATATGGATGCATCCTTTTATTTATTTATCATTTATTAGGTTTTAGTATTTATCTTTACGAGTTAATCAATGGTGAGTAGATGTCTTGCTTAAGGGAAATTCTCTTCTAATTACTCGATCTGAATATAATTATGTGCTTAGTTCTTGTACTTTTAACTCTTATATTTTTATAATTTTTTATTCAAAATTTTCTATGTAAGAAAACTGATTGTTTGAATTTGTTTTATGTACTCCTACATTATTCAACTACACCATGTGAGCTATATGGAACGAGGTGTGTACGATGACTTCTGCTCAAGGGCCATTAAGCTTAGCATGGACCTTGCTCTTAGCTGCCCTTCAACTTTCGTGACTGTCATTTGCTCTCGGATTCTCCCATGGTAAGTTTCAGCATTTTTTAAATTGCTTATCATGTCTTATATTGTTAATAATTTGATTTTTTTCTTATTTCTAAATTAGATATATTCGGTAAAGTAGTTAATTACACCATTATAACTATCTGGAAATTACAATACAGAATCATTGACTTCTAAAAAAAGGACTATTAGTTCTAGGCTGCTCCTTTCAATCGACTTCACTTACGGTAAGTCTCCCCCTTTTATTTTATTTTTCTTTTGTAATCTTATATTAATAATCTAATTTTTCATTAATGCTAGATGTTAGTCTATAACTGAAAGTATAATGTTTAAAAAAAGTTATAAAGAAATAGGATTTTACTATTTATGGACTCGCTTGTCGTAGACGTCCCAGTCTCTACATTTCGACAATTACTTGGGGTTTGTTGGGGCCCACCCCAAAGTGATTCTCCTTCTGGCACGATAGTGGGGGTGTATATGGCTACCAATTCCCTTAGTTATATTGATGCATCTCTTTTTTTCTCATTTATCAAGTGTTAGTATTTATCTTCACGAGTTAATCAATTGTGAGTTTGATGATTACACGACCAATGAAAACGATATTCAAGGGTTCTCTCTGGATATTATAGCATTGAATATTTTTTTTCCTCTTTGTAACATATTTTCTGATTAGTATTGTTACTGCAAATTTTTTCCTTCTGTAATGGTTTGGCTGTGTTGGATCTTTGTGTTTTAAGGGATTTCGAGCGAAGTACTTGAAGGTGATTTCTCTGGATCTTTGTTTTCAAGGATTTTGAGTTTGTGAGTGATTAGGCATATTGGAGTTCAAGTTGGGGACAAATGCTTTTCATAGGTGGGTGTTATCTTTGATTTCAAGTTGGGTTATAATGTGATTTGAGTTAGTGTTCTATTTTTGATTTGCCGAGCTGAATGTTTATATCTTCCACTGTTTTTCTCCACATGAACCTCCGCGTTTGAGACTTACCATTTTCGATGAAATTATTTGTGGGTGTATGGTTGGAGCACTTGATGGGGAAGAATATGGTTATGAATCAAAGGTGGGGGTTCATGTTGGGATAGTCATTGCTGAAGAAGAGGAATTGAGGGGGATGCTTCTCTATGTGATATGTTTTGAAGTGTGTTGGAGAAAACTTTAATGCCTTTGCCTGCTTTTTTAGATGGATCTTTAAATTTTTGCTATTTCCTTTGAATCTTTTCTTTCTTATTGGAATAGACTTGGTTGATAAAAAAAGTAAGTAAACCGATCACTTTTTTGGTTTTTTGTGAATGGAATAGACTTAGCCTTTTTCCTATGGAATAGACTTACTACCTTATCTTTTGATCCCCTTCAATGATGATTTATTTTAGCACCTGTGCAATTAAAGTCACTTTCCTCTGTCCACATCCACAAGGTAAAATCAACACATTAATAGTTGGTAATAAAAACCCTCATGATTATTGGTTTTTTTCTGAATGGATACAAGTGGGTCTTCAATTTAGAGCATCAATTGACCAAGAGTTTTCATTACAATTGGTATGCTGAATCTCAAGTTCCCCTTTTCCTTAGTTTTTATTGTACATAATTCTAAGAGGATGTAACTAGAGGATGCTAAGGTAGGTTGAAATTTTCAGGTGAGTGCTAATCTTTTAATATTTAGCTGTTATGTTTTAAAATGGAAGAATGAAGATGCATCTATCAACACAAAGAGGCGAGTTTGTCGTAGAAGCCAAATCTTTCGAGGTTCAGGAAGTCGGGCTTCACGCAGTTTATATGCTTAAGATAATGGAGACAACGAAAAGGGGATTCAGGAGTAGATTATGGCTACCGGCAGAGGCAATAGGTTGGATGGAGAAATCGGTTCAGGATGTCAAGGAAGCAAAGGGTTACTGCTTCAGGAAGTTCAGGGGAAGTAAAGGCTCTGTAATAGGGGAAAAGAGAAGCAATCATAGAGGCGAATTCATTTCAGTTCAGGCTTTCCGGGGGGATGGGGTTGATGATCGAATTATCATCCCCAGAGGCATTAACAATTTAGGCTGGGAAGCTTTCTTGACTGTGTTGAGATATCCTAAGAAACTTTCAAATGTAAACAGGAGAGAAGAAGGTGGTAAGTAGTCCAGCCATCCGGTGAGGAAAGAATCATGGAGAGTGGAACCCTGGGTGGGCCTCAACTGCCATATAGAGTGGGACAAGGAATTCAGTAAGGTGGTGGTGGACTTGGATGCCGGAGCTTTCAATGGTTGGGATGCGGCCGTCCTATGCTCTATTGGAGGCTCGCAAAAGAAGGACGACTGGGGGGTAGTAGCAAAAATCATTAGTAAACTACTTTCTGGGGAGGAGAATGTATCTCTTTTTCCATTTGAAGCTCACCGGGCTATTTTTCACACAAAAAACATTACCCAGATATCAGAGCTTTGTGGAAATCAAAGTTTCCCAATAGGCAATCGTAACTTTGTGGGCTTCCGAAGATGGTGGCCGGCGTCAAATTCTCTACCTATTACTAGTTTGAACAAACCAAGATGGGTAGCAGTAAAAGGTATTCCGTTTCATCTCTGGACCCCGTCTGTGCTTGGTAAAATTGGATCAATCTGTGGTGGTTTGGTGGAGGTGCATCCCTCAACGGCGGATTTGTCCATCCTCTCCTTTGCTAAAATCAAAGTTGTTGGAGATCTTAGGCTCGTCCCTCGTGTAATCTCTATCGTCTTCCATTCCATATCATATACATTGGAAATCAATGTTTGGGAGGAAGAGTTATGTGAGAATTGCAAGATGTGGCTGGAGGCGATGGAAATTTGGTATTGCCGGAGTTGGGTTGAAGAAAAAAGAGTTTTGCCGGAGAAGGAACAGCCATCGGAGAAGGTAGAGACACATGTCTCTACAAGAGTGGAAATTTGCAAATGAGCAACTTCCTCGAATTCAAATCCAAATTTAGATCGTGTGATCTCTGTAAGAGTTTTAATATTTTACAACTTTTGGTGTGGCCCACGCAATCATGTTTTGGTTATTCAAAATCCCGGATTGATAAGGTTGCTATCAGAGAATGTTTAAATTGGTGGGTCCCACTAAGATGTGGTCAAACATGGGACTCACACATGTTCGATAATTAAGGAGAAACGGTTGGATGACTCACCGTTAGATTTGGTGTGGCTTCCCATGACCCTTGGATCGTGATGGGTGGTTACGAGGGTTTTTTTTTTTATCTTATAAGTTTTGGGAAAGTCCCTCTTCTCACTCACGTTATTTTTCAAGCCCCATCGATAAACTTGAGAGGAGAAGAGAAGACTCCCAAAGGAGGTTCTTGATTTTATTTTGCAGGTTTCTGGATTCATAAAGTCGTTCATATTGTCCTCGACATTATTCATTGATCCTAAAAGGTACGAATATATTTATCCCTGAATTTATATTCACTAGATTAATTTAATATTGCATGATCTAGATCCTGTCATATTTTATTCGACATAGAATAGTGATTTTATGAGATTAAGTTTAATCTTACAATTGGTATCAGAGCACAAGCTCGAACCATGCTTTTAAATTAATCTAACAATGATGGATTAATCCGGATTAATTATTATAATTATTGTTTTTAATTATAAATAATTTTTCTGGAATTTTTGGGGTAATGTTGTACTTTTAGTTGAATTCGGAATATTTTAATTGATTAAAGGGAGTTATAAAATTTTAAAAAAATAATAATAATAATTTTTGGGTTTTTTTTTTCGGTCGTTTCCGGTTGGACGGTGATTCCGCTGCCGTCGATCATCAGAAAACTCTGCCGCCGGCAAGGTTTTGGTCGCCGGACTATGGCCGACCTTTTGGCACCGGCGGCTGCCGGGATGGTGGCCGGTAGGGCCCCCACTAAAGGAGTTAACTGCTACGGCAGTTTGGTTTTCAAAATAAATAAATAAAAAATAAAAATTTCGGGTGAGAGTGACGAGGGTCAAACCGACCCGTTGACCCTTGACCCGGTCCGACCCTACAGGTTTAGCCCGAACCGGATCCGAATGGTTTAAACCCAAAACCGTATTTTGGACCCGGACCCGAATCCTAATGGGTCAAACCGACCCGAATTTTTGACCCGACCCGTTTGTATCCAAACCGGTCCATCTGAACCAGACCGATCTAACCGAATCGAACCGGTCAGACCGGACCGAATCAGACCGGAAACCGTAAGGCGCAAGCGCGTGACACGCACTGCAGCTTGTGACGCACCCTCCCGCGCGTGACGTGCACTCCCAGCTTCTGAGACGCGCGTGTCCTGCGCGTGACACTCGCAGGGACGTGTCTGGCGCGCGTGATGCGTTTCCAGGACACGTCCAGGGAAGTGTCTTACCTCTTTTGAGGTTTTTGAGTGTTCTGGTTTCATTTTTTTGGGTCCTTTTGGACTTCTGAGCACTATAAATGACTGTTTTGGTGCATTTTTAAGATTTGGGTCATTCCTAAAGGGGTTTAGGAATGACCAGTAAGGCAGATATTCGAATGAGCATAACTGAATTAGGTTAGATCGTCTTGCCCAAAGGTGACCGTCCTAAAGAAGTTATGATCCTTTGAATAGGAGATTTTGATCTCTTGTAATCTGCAAGTTTGCACTTAAATACATAAGAATAACTAGTCTTGCCCAAAAGTGTCTAGGGACTTCTTGTAGAATAAGTGGGACAGAATAACTTATATGTGGAAGTGAGAGAAGGATAACCCTCTTGCCCAAAGGTGTGGAAGTGTCCTGATCAATCCAAAGCATGATAGGTTAGTTCTGTGCGCGACTATTGTCGCCATTTGGGGGGTGAATTGCATATCGAAATCTCTTGCCCAAAGGTGTGATTAGATGATGCGCCCACCTGTCCCGTAAAGTGGAAGAAAACATTTTTTAAATATTAAACCACTTTAGCTAATCCGGCTCAACCCCTAGACCGGTTAGAATTATTAATTTGAACTAAAATTAGCAACTACAAGAACCAAATAAAGTTTTATAATTTGTGCGATAATTTGTATTACAAACCATAACATATATAGACATCATTATTTGCAGCTATGGACGGATCTGTTGTACACAGGTATTTGACTGGGATTGAGCCATTGAATGGCTCAAACTATGGTTCTTGGAAGATGCAGCTAGACATTGTTCTAGGCTGCCTAGACTATGACTTTGTCCTCCTGGAGGAAAAGCCGGATGCTCCCATTGCTGAGTCTTCGGACTCAGATAGGTCTTTGTTTTCGAAATGGGAGAAGGTCAATCGGATGGCCATGATGATCATCAGGGCTTCTATTCAGGAAGCCATCAGAGGAGGTATCCCTTCGGCTGAGACAGCTAAAGAGCTTCTTGAGACTATCAAGAAGCAGTTTATGGGGTCAGTTAGATCCAGACAGTACAGCAGTCTGACTCAGTTGATTTCTATGAAGTATGATGGTGCTGGGAGCGTTCGAGAACATTTTCTCAAAATCTCGAAGTTAGTTATCTCTCTCCGAGAGTTGGGTTTGACCATTGAGGATGACCTCATGGTCCATTTAGCTGTGGCTTCTCTTCCTCACTCCTTTGATGCATTCAAAGTTAATTACAGTGCACAGGACAGAAAGTGGACCCTCAACGAACTGATAGCAGTTTGTGTGAGTGAAGAAGAACGCACTAAGCATGGTAAGGCCGAATCTGCAAATTTGGCTATTCGTTCTGGAAGTAAGAAGAACTTCAAGACAAAAGTTTTCAAGAAGCCAAATACTCAGAGATTTTTTCCAGGGCAGAGTTCAGGGCAGAACCAGGGTCATCAATTCAAAGGGAAAGGGAAGGCAGATCAGTTTCAGGGCAGAGGGATTGTCATCAAACCAGAGGAGATAGAATGTTTTTTCTGCAAGTTGAAAGGGCATGTGAAGAAAGACTGCTTAAAGTATAAGGAGTGGGCCAAGAAGAAGAATAAAGGTATTAATTTATCATTGGTATGCTTTGAATCAAACCTAGTAGATGTTCCTTCAAACACTTGGTGGATTGATTCAGGTGCCTCTGTGCACATTTCTCATTCTCTTAAGGGGTTCGTACATAGACGTAAGGCCAAGGATGAGGAGCTTCTATTCATGGGGAATTCTTCACCAGCAGTAGTAGAGGCTATTGGGACTTGCAGACTGATTTTAGACTCTGGTCATGTTTTGCTTTTGGATGATACTTTTTATGTGCCGTCTTTTAGACGGAATATTATTTCAGTTTCTAGACTTGGTACATCTGGCTACAGTTTTTTATTTGAGGGGAGTGTGCTATCTGTTAGACATAATTTGCAGACCATTGGAAATGGTATTTTGATTGATGGTCTTTATCAGTTGGTTTTGGATTCTAGTTTTGCATCATCCTTACTATGCATGACAGTTGATTCTTCTACTCCAGTTACCGGTTCTAAACGTGTTAGACAAAAGGGAAATTCTTCTATGTTGTGGCATCGTAGATTGGGTCATATATCAAAGAAGCATTTAGAGTCTTTAGTTAAGTCTGAAGTTCTGGAACCCCTTGACTTTTCTGACTTCGAGACTTGTATAGACTGTATTAAGGGAAAGATGACTAAGAGTCGGAATTTGGATGCAGTTAGAAGTACTGGTCTTTTGGACCTGATACACACTGATATATGTGGACCTCTCCCTACAGCATCTCGAGGTGGTCAGCGATACTTCATCAGTTTTATCGATGACTTCTCTCGTTATGCCTTTGTATTTCTAATTCATCATAAGTCTGAAGCATTAGAGATGTTCAAGCAATACAAGGCTGAAGTGGAGAAGCAGTTGGACAGGCCGATTAAAGCTGTCCGTTCTGATAGGGGAGGTGAATACTATGGGAAAGCTGATGTTGATGGGGTTAACCACGATGGATTTGTCAGTTTCCTTCGTGAACACGGTATTGTGCCTCAGTACACCACTCCTGGGACTCCGGAGCAGAATGGTGTAGCTGAGAGGAGGAACCGAACTTATATGGATGCTATTCGCAGCATGATGAGTCACACAGATTTACCTGATAGCTTTTGGGGTGAAGCCCTTAAGACCGCTGTTTATATTTTGAACAGGGTCCCCAACAATGTAACTCCTGAAACCCCCTTTTTCCTCTGGACTGGGAGAAAGCCTAGTCTTCATCATTCTCGCATCTGGGGTTGTCATGCTGAAGCAAGAATTTATGATCCCACCTTGCAGAAGCTTGATCCTAGAACTGTGAGTTGTCGCTTCATTGGATATCCGGAGAGATCGAAGGGTTTTAGATTTTATTGTCCTTCTAGACCATCTCAGTTTGGGGAGACCAATAATGCGAGATTTCTGGAAGATGGTGAAATTGGAAGCTCAGTTCACAGAGAAGTTGTTTTTGAGGAAGTACTTGATGATGGTAGTTCATTTTCACTACTACCACTTCTAGCTAGGCCGCTTTCACCGGTTGTTCAGGTCACTCGTACAGTTGCAGTGCCAGTGCAAGAAGAACAACAGGGTGCGACAATAGCAGCTGATATTGTTGCACCAACTCAAACTGTTGTTGCTCCAACTGTTGCTGCACCAGTATCTCTGAGAAGATCTTCACGGGATAGAAGATCAGCTATATCTTCTGATTATGAAGTGTATTTGAATAAAGGTGACATTAGTGATTCTGTAGATCCTTCCAGTTTTCAAGATGCTCTGCAGAGTCCGCACTCTCGAGAATGGTTGAATGCGATGAGAGAGGAATTGATGTCTATGGAGAAGAATTCAGTCTGAGATCTTACATCTTTACCTCCTAATTCCTCAACTATTGGGTGTAAATGGATTTACAAGACCAAAAGGGATTCTGAAGGTAAAATTGAAAGATTTAAGGCAAGGCTTGTGGCCAAGGGTTTTAAGCAGAAGGAAGGCATTGACTATGTTGAGACCTTCTCACCTGTTTCGAAGAAAGATTCCCTCAAAATTATTTTGGCTCTAGTAGCGCATTTCAATCTAGAACTTCACCAAATGGATGTTAAAACTGCATTTCTGAATGGTGAACTTGAAGAGGTAATTTTCATGGATCAACCAGAAGGTTTTGTTACTCCTGGAAGTGAAGAACTTGTTTGCAATCTGAAGAAGTCGATTTATGGTTTGAAACAGGCCTCCAGGCAATGGTACCTGAAGTTTGATAAAGTTGTTATTCAACATGGTTTCCATGAAAATCCAATGGATCGATGCATATACCTCAAGTTGAGTGGGAGTAGGTTTATCATTCTTGTGCTGTATGTCGATGACATTCTTTTAGCAAGTAATAATGTTCATATGCTTCATGATACCAAGCTATTCTTGTCTCGGAATTTTGATATGAAGGATATGGGAGAGGCAAGTTATGTCTTAGGCATCAAGATCACTAGAAATCGCAGTTCAGGATGTTTGGGTTTATCACAAAGGGCTTACATTGACAAAGTGTTAACCAGATTCAAGATGCAGAATTGTGCTCCCGGAGATGCTCCAGTAGTTAAGGGAGATATCTTCAATAATCGTTAATGTCCCAAGAATGAAGTTGAAAGACTTCAAGTGGATTCTACTGATTATGCTTCCGCAGTTGGGAGTCTTATGTATGCCATGATTTGCATCAGGCCTGACCTGAGTTTCATTGTTGGGATGTTGGGAAGATATCAGAAGAATCCTGGAGCTGTTCACTGGACTGCAGTTAAGAAAGTACTTCGGTACCTTCAAAGGACTAAAGATTTCATGCTGGTTTACCGGAGATGTGATGAGCTGGAAGTTATTGGTTATTCAGATTCTGACTATACTGGATGTCAGGATAGTTTGAAGTCGACTTCGGGATATGTTTTCATGTTAGCTCAAGGTGCAGTTTCATGGAGAAGTGCCAAGCAATCCTTGGTGGCATCTTCTACCATGGAAGCAGAGTATGTTGCTTGTTATGAGGCTGCACAACAGGCCATTTGGATAAAGAACTTTATCAGTGAGCTCAAAATAGTGGACTCCATTGAGCGACCGATCAAAGTTCATTGTGATAATGCAGCTGTCGTTCAATATGTTAAGAACGACCATGTCACAAGCAGGAACAAACATATAGAGATAAAATATCTATATGTGCGAGAGAAAGTTCGAGCTGGTTTAATCATTATCCCTCACTGTTCTACCTTAATCATGATTGCTGATCCATTGACTAAGGGTCTTTCAGTTAGAGTTTTCAAAGAGCATGTAACCCGTATGGGAGTTTTAGAGTCTTTTGATTCTTTTGTTTAGTGGGAGTATTTATTTATTATCTCATTTCAGTCCTTTTTATGATTCATATATTATGTTGATATACTCTCATTTATAAATGTTATGGTTTTGGAAATAATTGATGCATCATTTTAGTTGTTCTTATGTTTTTGAATGCACGTGCGAAAGTATAGACATCAAGTGATGGTATTCACATGGCGGATGCCATTGATGTCAAGTTAAGCCCGAGAGCATGCACAAAGCTCTCAAGTCGCTTGGGTTGAATATGGTTGGGCACCATGTTTGAGGCCTTCATTCTGGATATAAGGTGATGGATTTCACATGACGGATGTCGTAAGGTATCAGAATGACATGCATATGCTTAAATGCATGTAGCGTGGACACTTATGGATATACGCATATTGATCACATAAAGTTGTGTATTTTCCATGTCACACCATAATAGTCATCATAAAGTTCCTCTCGAAGATATTAGTGTTACTAGCAGTTTGACCATGGAGTGGCCTGTGTCATAGTAATGAAAACTAGTAGATACTATGTGCTTCCATGATCACTGTTAGTGGCACTCTTGTTTTAGAGTGAAAGTTTAAGAACATGTAATTCTTGGCAACTATTTTTTTTTAAAAAATAAAATAGAGTGGCCACTCACGTTTTTTTTTTTTTTAAAGGTTTCAGTCCGGGAAGTCTTTTTCTTAATTATTCTTTTAAAAGGGATTGCTTGGGCCAAGTGGGAGATTGTAAGAGTTTTAATATTTTACAACTCTTGGTGTGGCCCACGCAATCATGTTTTGGTTTATTCAAAATCCCGGATTGATAAGGTTGCTATAAGAGAATGTTTAAATTGGTGGGTCCCACTAAGATGTGGTCAAACATGGGACTCACACATGTTCGATAATTAAGGAGAAACGGTTGGATGACTCACCGTTAGATTTGGTGTGGCTTCCCATGACCCTTGGATCGTGATGGGTGATTACGAGGGTTTTTTTTTTATCTTATAAGTTTTGGGAAAGTCCCTCTTCTCACTCACGTTATTTTTCAAGCCCCATCGATAAACTTGAGAGGCGAAGAGAAGACTCCCAAAGGAGGTTCTTGATTTTATTTTGCAGGTTTCTGGATTCATAAAGTCGTTCATATTGTCCTCGGCATTATTCATTGATCCTAAAAGGTACGAATATATTTATCCCTGAATTTATATTCACTAGATTAATTTAATATTGCATGGTCTAGATCCTGTCATATTTTATTCGACATAGAATAGTGATTTTATGAGATTAAGTTTAATCTTACAATCTCTGCACCAAAGAGTGGGGAGTTCGGTGACTCAAGACAGGTGGTCAGAGGAAATTTTCGAACCCTACCCATGTGTAGGGGCAGTAGTACCAGTCATGAGCCACAAGCAGAAGGGAAAAAGAAAAAGATTCGGAAAAATCAAAATAAAAATAAAATGCGAAATTTCAGGCGCATGCGTCTACGATGGAAGCGTAAAGTCATGAAGTCTACTTACATCCCATCAGTTGGAGGTAGGAAGGGG
The DNA here is from genome assembly GCA_015143295.1 of Tetracentron sinense. Lineage (NCBI taxonomy): Eukaryota > Viridiplantae > Streptophyta > Magnoliopsida > Trochodendrales > Trochodendraceae > Tetracentron > Tetracentron sinense. The sequence goes on along the minus strand of CM026557.1, from coordinate 30,559,694 downwards.
GCTAGGGTTTTTGTTGAAAGAGGTAGTGAAGAAGACGAGTTTGCTTTTAATATCCCTAATCACGTGAGTGGTTTTAAACAGGGGTGGGGGATTTAATCAGTGTTGGGCCTATCAGGTGGGCTTGGAGTTTGAAGAGTGGGAGGCAGGCTCAGTAGCCAATGATATGGCTGGATCTCAGATCGGGCTTGATTTTCAGCCCATGGAAAGTGTCAAGCATTCGGATCTGTCGGATGACCCTTTCGGGTTATACCCGCTTATCGCTAAGAGTAATAGAAAACTCTCGTTTTGTCCCACTGCTGCTCGCAGTTTGGTAAGTTTGAAAAAAAAGAGGGAATCGCGGGAGAAGACGGTGGCCGGGGAGTTGGCGCTTTCTCCATTAATCCAGCAGGTCGAAGCTTTGAATTAAAGGTTTAGAGAGCAACATCCTAATGATGTTTTGGCTGAGGGACTGGAGTTAGTGGAGAATGGGCTAGGGCTTGATGAGTTGAATCTCCAGCAATTGAATCGAGCCGTGATTTTGAATAAAGGTGGGAGCAAGAGGAAGTGTTTTGAAGGCAAAGTCCAGATTTTGGGGAAATGGGTTTACAGGATTCTGTTTCTTTAGCATCATCAGACATGAGCTTAAGGAAGTGTTCGATTGTCAATCAGTCGTCGAGTGAAACTGTGATGAGGGTTGCTGAATTAGGCGAGGCATCAAACAGAAGTTCTCATTTGTCAGATACAGAGGAAGTGTTACACTCAGAAATCGGTTTATTAAAACCAAAGGTAGTGGCTAATATCCAACTTCTTGGGGGAAGAACCTCCCTCTCCCCTCTCAAGGGTAGACTTTGGGACGTGATAGGTGAAGGCCCAGTGATAAAGAAACCAAAGTTGTCTCGGGTCCTTTGGCTATTTCTATGGTAGAGTGTGGTGATTCTAAGGTAGCTCTAGTTTCGGCTCGGTTAGAAAGGGTTAAGGAGTCAGAGGGCAAGGGAGTTAATTCAGGTCTTCTGGGTGTTCATGCTGATTCCAGGAGTAGCATTGGGGCAGCTCCTTCAATGTTGCTTGAACTAGCTAAGATAACAGATGAATTGAATTTCAGTCCAATAGCTATTCTGGATCCATCTCTTGCAAATCATATTTCAACTTGTTTTGCAGAAGTGATGCCAGGAACAGGATCAAAGAATCAACTCAATTCTGGTTCGGAAGAGTTAGAACCTTCCAAATCTTCACACTCTTCGAGAGGCAAGGTCCTTCAAGAGGTCAGAGATGCATCTTCTTTTCTGTTGGGAGGTATGCCTAAATCCTCTTCTCGTTGTATCCATCCCATTCCGTGTCAGGGCGGGAAGCGGATGGATATGGAGAGTTCATTTTGTTCATTTGGTGAGTCTTCTAATTCATTGTTCTTATGTCATGGAGACATGATACCACAGTCTCTTGAGGAAACCAATGTCGGAGTTGGGGCTAGATTGTGTTCAGATACTAGAGTTCTCACAGAAATTCCAATCAGACTTGAGTCAATGCTTGTAGATTCAAATTCTCATTCTAATCCTGAAAATTATGGAGATAGTTCTCAGGATGTTAATAGTGGGGAGTCAAGGGAGTGGTTAGAGGGAGATCCGGGTCAACTGGAAGCTCTAGGAAAATTCCTAGGTCTGTTTTTTGTGGGTCATGAGAAGGAAGCCAAGGTTTTTTTTTCTAGTCTTAATCAGGTTCGAGTTGAGAAGAAAGGGATTTTTAGTCAGAAATCAAGCATAGGCAAGGAGGGTCGATCGGCTAAGGAGCTGAGGAATTTGCAGAGTGGCGTTAACTATGAGAGGTCAAGTTCTCGGAGTGTCTCGTGCAGTCCTAGTATAGGAAAGGGCCTTAGAGTTCGTAGATGACAGGTTTTCCCGTCATATTGTGGAACATTCGGGGTCTGGGGTCAGTGGATAAATGTGTGGCTATGAAGCGTCTGGTTAAATTTAGGAGGCCAGTGTTGTTATGTCTTCAGGAGACTAAACTAGAATCAGTCTAGGACCATATAGTTCGGGATTTGTGGGATATCTCTTCTCCCCATTGGATGACTGTTCCATCTTTGGGTGCTTAGGGAGGTATTCTCTTGATTTGGTACAAGGATATTTTGGAAGTATTAGATTCAGAGCTAGGAGCGTACTCGTTATCCATTCTCTGTCGGCGGGTGGGCGAGGAGTTTACTTGGTTTTTTCTGGGATCTATGGTCCATCCGGTGGGACGAATGACTCTGTCTTCTGGAGTGAGTTAGAGGACGTTAGCATCAGATGGGGGGGACCTTGGTGCTTGGGCGGGGATTTTAACAGCATTTGTTTCCCTGATGAGAGGAAAGGGGGGTGTAGGTTAAATGCAAAGATGAGGAGATTCGGGGAGTTCATCAGGCGCCATGAGTTGATTGATTTTCCTTTAAAAGGTCAACTTTTCACGTGGGCCCATTCAGAAACCAGTTTTCTAGCGAGCCGTCTCAATAGCTTCCTCTGTTCCCCGGATTGGGAAACTCATTTTCCAAACTTGATTCAAACATCTTTGCCTCATCCTATATCAGATCATGTGCCCATCTCTTTGGAGTTGGGAAATTTCAGAGGGGGTCCCACGCCTTTCCGGTTTGAAAATATGTGGCTATTAGATGAGGGTTTTAAGGGGGTGGTGGCCAAGGTTTGGAGTGCTAGAAAGGGGCAGGGCTTAGTGAGCACTCGATTTGGTCTTAAACTTAAAGCTCTTAAGGCTCGCCTCAAGATCTGGAATAGAGAAGTGTTTGGAAATATTCAAGCTCGATTATCTCGCCTTTTGAAGGATATTAGTGACTTGGATCTGCCGGAAGAATCGAGGTTACTCTCTAGTGATGAATTGAGATCAAAGGAAGCTTTGAAGGTGGAATACTTATCTGTGGCTAGGATGGAAGAGATCAATTGGAAATAGAAATCCAGGGTTCGTTGGCTTAAAGAGGGAGATCGAAATACCAAGTTTTTCCATAGGATAGCCAATTTTCATCACAAAAGAAATTTCATTTTCAGAATTTAGGTGCATGGGGAGTGGTAGGAGGGGCCAGGAGAGGTTGCGGAGAGTATTGTTTCTTTCTATCAAGATTTGTATTTTGAAAGGGAACGGTGGCGGCCTCAACTAGATGGACTCGATTTTGAGAGTTTGCCGATGGAGCAGAAGGAATCTTTGGAGTCTAGGTTCTTGGAGGAGGAGGTTCTATGAGCCATTCGAGACATGGCCAGGGATAAGGCCTCTGGCCCAGATGGTTTTACCATTGAATTCTATTGATCCTGTTGGGACATTGTGGGTAAGGATTTCATGGTAGTGATGGGTGAGTTGGACGAGCTAGGTTGGTTTGATAGAGTGATCAACAACACTTTCATTGTCCTGATTCCAAAGCATAAAGGGGCAACAGATATCAGATATTTCCGTCTGATTAGCCTAGTGAGCAGTGTCTATAAAATTCTTTCCAAAGTTCATGCTAGTCGCCTCAAGAGAGTGATGGGTTATATTATATCTCCTCAACAAGGGGCTTTTGTGAGTGGTCGGCAGATTCTTGATGGAATACTGATAGCCAACGAATGCATTGATGAGAGGATTAGATCTTCGGCCCCTGGTTTAGTGTGCAAAGTGGATATGGAAAAAGCTTATGATCATGTGAGTTGGTCATATCTAGGGTATCTTCTGGAAATAATGGGTTTTGGTCCTAAGTGGTGCCATTGGATGAAGTTATGTATCTCATCTGTGTCCTTTATTCTCATCAATGGTAGCCCAGCAGGTTACTTTCAAAGCTCTAAGCAGGTTACTTTCAAAGCTCTAGGGGGTTGAGGCAAGGAGATCCTTTATCCCCATTCTTATTCATCATTGCTTCAGAAGCTTTAAGTAGAATGTTGTCCCGTGCTGATGGGCCAATTTTCGAAGGTTTTTCCTTAGGTCGTGACGCATTTTCCATCTCCAGTTCGCAGATGACACCCTTATTTTCTGTAGAGCTTCTCGTCAGGATCTAGTATCTCTTAGGAGTCTATTTTTCTACTTTGAAGTAGTGTCTGGGTTGCGAGTCAACATGTCCAAGTCAGAAATATTAGGGGTGGGGGAGGTAAAGGGAGTGGCCAATCTAGCGGCGATTGTGGGTTGTCGGGCAGGGACTCTTCCATCAACATACCTGGGTTGGAGCTAGATTTAAAGCAAAGTCAGTGTGGGCTCCGGTCCTGGATAGATTTGCAAAAAGATTGTCTGGGTGGCAAGCTTCTTTTTTATCAAAAGGGGGGAAGTTAACTTTGATTCAGAGCACTTTGAGTAGTTTGCCTACCTACTTCATGTCCAATTTTGTCCCGTTCGGTAGCTCTATCTCTTGAACGTATGCAGAGGGAATTTCATTGGCACAAGAAAGGAGGAGAGTTTAATTATCACTTAGTTGACTGGGCCAACATTTGTTGGCCAAAGAGTGAGGGTGGTTTAAATTTGAAGCCTCTATCGTTAGTTAACAAGGCTCTGCTAGAGAAATTGATTTGGAGGTTTGGAGAGGAAAGAGAAAGTTTTGGCGGGTCGTGATTGTAGCTAAATATGGGGCCAAATCGTGTTGGATTCTCAAGGATGTTCGGAGGGCCCATGGGGTGGGTTTGTGGGAAGGCATCATGTCAGTCGCGCGTCATGTTATTCATTTGTTCTCTTTTAGAGTCGGGAGAAAATATGAGGTTAGGTTTTGGAAAGATGTGTGGTGTGGAGCCACAAAATTGCAAGATGATTTCGCTAGCATTTTCCGTCTAGCATCAAATAGGGATGCGTTAGTGGGCGAGTACATTGATAGGGGAGGTGAGGGGGCTGTTTGGTGTCCGAGACTGAGGAGAGGGCTTAATGATTGGGATATCAATGAGTTTAGTAGCTTGTTAGAGCATCTGGGGTCTCATTCTTTGGTTTTTCACGGGTGGGATTGTAGAATTTGGTCTATAAGCAAAAAGGGTCGTTTTTCTGTAAGATCTCTTTTTCAGACCTTTAGGCCTAGGTCTCCCACCTGGTTTCCTCATAGGATTATGTGGAATCCAGGTATTCCATCAAAAGTATCTTTCTTTCTATGGAATGCGGCTTTGAATAAAATTCTCACCAGTGATCATCTGAAATCTTAGAGTGTGGAGGATGGCAAACCGCTATTTTATGTGCCTCCAAGCGGAAGACATGGTAGATCATCTTCTTTTACATTGTACTGTAGCATGTGGAGTTTGAAGTTTCTTCCTTTCTCGGCTGGGAGTGGCTTGGGTCTTTCCCTGTTCCCTTCACAACTTCTTATCTTGTTGGGATGGGGTAAGTGGCTCTAAGATGGCTATCTGGATGGTTTGCCGGGTGCTATAGCTTGGTCTTTATGGAAGGAGAGGAACAAGAGAGTTTTTGAAAACTCTACCTCTTCCCTCTATGGCATTTGCTCTCGGTCTCGTTCGTTGGTTTTGGCTTGGTGTAATGCTAGACAGGAGAGGGTGGATTTGGACATCTCATTTGGTGATATAGTCTAGGGGCCGATAGGCGAGGTTTCAGGGGTTATCTTATGCTGTTTGTTTTTCTTTTTCTGGTTTAGTGTTTTTGGTTCACGAGCTTGTGAGCTGAGCGCTTTTCCTTTTTTTGTAGCTCTGCTTTTCTTTTAATATATTTGCTTGCATTATCGATAAAAAAAAATAGTTCTGAATTTATGGTTGCTTTGGAGATGAACACCTGTCTAGTATGCATCGTCACTCACCCAGCTTGATGTCGTTTGGGACCTCTCAGAATCTGTTTAGGGTAGGCGGGAGGGAAAGCGTTCCCCGGATTGTGAGTCCGCGTCTATAAAATCCCGATAGGAGGATGATGTTCCTGGTGAACTGACTGTGGAGGTGTTGTTGAACCTCCGAAGGAATTGCATATAATGGCGTGAATCCATGAACCTCTAGAATGAGTCATTATTTTCAGGACTAAGGGGAGAAAATATCATAATTCTCAAAGGATGAGAGCTTTCAAGAATTTAGAAGAGCCTAGGTGATGAAAGAACTGAAGAAAACAGGAAAATAAATGAAGAAAAAGTATACTGGTCCAAACCGCCCGAGCGCTGGATAGCTCCGCCCGAGCGGAAGTCCGCAGATTTACAGACTTTTTTCACCATTAGAAACTGGTTATTCTTTGGCTTTTTCAGGTTGAATGTTCAAGTTTGTGGAAGGAGACATCAAACCCCAACCAGATTTTGAGGTCATATGCAGTAACGCAGCAATACTTGAAGGTGTTGCAGGGAGAAGGGGGGGGGGGGCTTGCATTGGTGGCTATAGTCATTGTGCTGCTTTGGTTTTGCATGTTTCAGTGTAAAATTAAACTTCTCAAACAAGGGTTCTTCACGCCATCTGCATTCTGCACTAGGGATGGATATGGCCTCCTTTGGATAAGCCATAGAATTTTAGCACACACATGTATGTCTCAGTCATTTTTTTTTTCTTTTTCATCTCCTAGGTGACACTGGTACAGATGACAAAGGACTCAGTTCGATCAAAATCTAACTAATTTGACATGCGGCTTAGGATTCATAACAAATACGGAAGAGTAGGGTAAGAAAAGGTGATGTTCAAAGATAAAATTAGGGTGAAATTCAGATAGGATTTAAAGTATCTTGTGTGGGGTTTAATTTAAAAATATTCCCAGTAATAGAATATAGTTGATCTGTTATTAAATAGTTTTATGCAAATTAGTTCTAGTTCCTTAGTACAAGACAATGCTATTGATTAGAAGGAAAAAAAAACTTTTTTTGTTACAAGGGACAGTTTGGTTTCAATTGACTAGATGACAGTTTGCTATTTAATGGGCATGAACTGCAGTGGTGGGTTGTTAAAATTGATGGAATTTTCAGGTTTTAAATTTCAATTGACTAGAAGATAGTTCAATCTTTAATGGGCATGAACTGAATTGCTGAGTTATTAAAATTGATGAGATTTTCAGTTTTTAAGTTTCAATTGTATGCTTTGCAGGGATTTCATTATTGCATACAGAGAGATTACTACTATGGAGCTCTACCATTTCAGGTGGGTTTATATACTTACTCTATTAATATTCTTTTAAATTGTAACGGCAACCAAGTAACTTTCTGGTTGTAATCCTCGCAGAAGAATCAATCTGGTTTTGCTTCTAAGAACTCAATCCTGGTTTTGCTTCAAATGGGGTAGTCACATAGCAATTAAAAATTACAGCCTTTTGTGGTTGTCCCTCCAATTAGTGAACCATATGTGCCATGAACAATATTCTTCAAGTCAAAGAGTAATATTTGCATCTATGGTGCAATGTAGATACATATTTATACATTTATTTTCTTAGTCATATATGTGAAACCTCTAAAGGAGGTTCTTCAATGAACTTAGAAAGGTTTACCAAGTTTCTTTGAGCTATTGCAATTTGCAAGTAGGGCTAAGGAGGCATGGTCCATGTTGCAGGCAATATCATCAAGGCCAAAGCACTCATGTCTTGCAGGTGAGTGCATAGCATTAACCTTCTTTACTACATATCTTCTCTGAATTTATTTTACTTGTTTTATGAATCATCAAACCAAATGGAACACAAGGAATATTTTCTCAGGAAATCTTTTAAATGAATCAAGTCCACCTGTAAGGCTTTATAACATGTTTTCTTCTTTTTTCTTTTATATCTTTTTCTTATTTGTCGTTGGGAAATTTGTTAGGTGTAACATTATCCTACTGTGGTAGGAGCAAAAGGTAACAGTGTTATCTTATTGGAATGCAGGAATTTGGATGGAAGCAAGAAAAGCTGCTTCTTGCTGTAAAAGCCATGAATAATATTGAGAAAGTTATTCTGAGTGTTGCAAAATGCCAGCCACAGTGGAAACTTCTTCTGAAGTCCGTCGATGCTAGAGTAGATAAAACTCTGGGGGTTCTCAGGCCACAAGCTCTCGCAGATCATAGAGCTCTCCTTGCTTCTCTTGGATGGCCACCAGCACTTTTGACGTCTGAAACAGAAATTGGAAAGAACTTGGACCTTCCAAATCCACTGGTTTTGATGCAAGGAGACAAAAGAGAGAGGTATTCTCCGAGCTTTCTAGCTCTTTGTGCTTGCAGCATCTGCAGTTCCAGAGGGAAGCACGACAACTTGAACTATTAGGACACAAGAGGGAGCACAACTTAGGACTTTGGCCCATTGATGAATTGGTATCTCCCATTGCAGCAAGAGTCGAACACCATTTTTCGAAATGGGCTGATCAACCCAAATTTATGTTTGCTCTAGCGTATAAATTACCCGGGATTTCGTTGTTGGAGTGGATGATGTTTTGCAAGCCTTTGATTGATAAAGCAAGGTTAGTGGGTTGTAGTGCTAAGGAAGCTTGGGTATCGGCAATGGTTAAAATGCTTTCAGGGTACCTAGCTAGAGAATCTATCTGCTCTTGCTGAAAGATATACGGAGAAAAATGCCAAATCAGAGGTTATTGCTTCGTGGCTCCATCTTGTTGATCTTATTGTTGCTTTTGATAACCAGATGCAATCACTTGTAAGTTTGGGAACTCCACTATTTGTTGGGGAGTCTTCTAGGTTTGAAGAAATCCCAGGAGGCACTCTCAGCCTTACAATATTGTTGCTCGCGCCGACTGGCTCAGAATTTGGGCCAGATAGAGCTCAAGATGCCCAGAAGATCTAAAATTGGAGTTGGAAGATGACAGAGCTTGGTGATCGACACCAGGAAAGGAGCTGAGTTTCATACCGAGAGAGAACCTGAACAATTTTCTCCTGTCTACTAGGGAAGACCATAAAGCTCCACCAATTGCAGAGGCTGTTATTAAAATCATGTGGGCAATGATACAACGGTGCGAAACTTTACCAAATATCTTACTTCGAGCCCAATTTATCAGATCTCTGCAGCCATATTCTTGTGGAAATTCTTCAAAGTGTTGCTTCAGCACTGCAGAGGAAAGCAGGAATCAGGGTGGCCAGTAGCGGAATGAAGTCTTAATGCAGGCTCCTAGTCATCGATGCCGCCAGATTACGTGAATTTATGTAGCGGGAATGGAGCGAAATATGTGAATTTCTTGGAGATGAAATGGTGGAAGATGATTTCAAATCAATATAAGGAAAGGACATGGATAATCATGGTGGTTCTTGGGGAACAATATAAAGAGCTTGATGAGCTTCAATAATGCATGGCTTTGGAAATTAATGGCAATCTCTTTGTCAAGGCAACAATCTCCTGGAACAGTCCAAAATAGGGAACAATGGGGGGCGAGAAGATTTTGGCCTGAACAATTGTTTGGGGCCACGGATTTTATTGTTTCTGCTGACTTTGTTTGAAGGCCTTGGATGTTTTAAGAATCAGCTCACATATTTTGACTTCTTGGATTTATGGAGAAGCATCACAGATGGGCTGACCAGTTTTTATTTTTGGACAGCATTAATCATGAAGATACGAGATTTTCTGTCAGGGGGTCAATCAGTTTGGATCTGATATGCGAGCCTTGTTCGTCATTTTCCAGTCTTTTGTGCTCGGCCCGAAGCCTTTTTTCCTTGTATAGAGATCTCTCAAGCTACTAGATGTCAGGAAGATGTAAAAGCCATTTTGCAAGCATATTTTCCAACAAT